>CM023202.3:29889658-30124358 GCA_004115045.4 Sinella curviseta | reverse complement strand
GTGTCTGTTAATCTGTTTGTCTGTAAACACTATAACTTTTGTTAACGTTGACCGATTTGGTTCAAATTTGGCATAGAGGTATCTCAGGTCCAACGATTATTCGGCATTGATTTTGGGGCTCCGGGGCCCAACCCCAAGGGTACGGTGGGGGGAAAGGTTGCCCATGCACCCTTATGGGTAAAATTTTTTATTGGCCTATCCGATAGAGAATTTTACGCTGATCATTTTTTGTCACCACACCATGTGTCAATTTGACCAACTTTCGGAGTAGCGGCTCTGGAAAAGTGTGGGTGGGCCAAGGGGCAAAAATTAAATTATCAGAAAAGTTCAAGATTAAAGTATCGGAAGATGAAATGTGTGCTTTATTACTCAAAATGTCACATCCGACTTCCGGTAGTTTTTTAATTCGGGTTTACACCCGTCCTAGTTAAAGTTATTTGCCAATTATCCTATAATGTTTATTATTGAACCAAGTGAAATGATTCGTAAAAATTCAGAATTCTTTGTTTTCAGTCAGGAATTTTAGCGGTATCATAAATTTAAATACAGTGCACAATCCAAACTCTCATGAGTGGATAGTTAATCGCGTGAGCTTTTTGGCAGCAGAGGTATGCAGATGTAACTAGATTGACTAGCGTAAGGATCAGAGCTTAGGTTCAGTTTACTCGTTTATATGAAAGATCCAAAACGTTTTTAGAAAAAGTTTGATTCGTAAAAACATGGATTCATTTCCTCCAGTAAGGATTACACGCATGCAATACTTGCGACTACTTGGCATGTACATAATCAAAATAAAAAACTCCTTAACACTGAGCATTCACAAAAGTAAATAGCTTATGAAACATTAACGGGGGCAGAAGTAATTTCCATCCACCTACAATGCCATTTGTCAAGCACACTAAACTGAATAAAACATTCTACAGCCGTGGATATTCCAACGGTTGCATGCGTTCACTTGAATTTACCCTGTGAAGATAAAGAATCTGCAGCATTTCCCTTTAATCTCTTTTACACCAAACTTTGAAGGACCATATTTGTTTTGATTCAATATCCCATGCGTCTTCGTATAAGTTACAAATTGCAGCCTTTGCCTTCTACTTGTTTGATTCCGTCACCTCCAGGTATATGCAATAAAAACCAGCATATTTCCAGGTATTCGAAACATGTTCCGTGACAGGCGGCGGAGAACAGATTTACAAAGTACATTTAGCTCAACGTCCGGCATTTCACCTTAATAAGATCAATTGAATGTATATTTGAATTTAATGATTTTGTGCAATGAAATGGTGTGACTACCGGAACTCGACCAAGTATGAGTGGAAATGTGCTTGTTATATTTGATTTATAATTCGGTTGTAAATAAACTCAGCAAGCTAACATGTAGCAAAGTGGCGGGGCAGGGACACACTACACCCTTAACATGAATCTTTCAAAATAGTCAACTGATTCAGTACAACTATAAGGAATGGGTTGTTATAAACATAATGCATATTTTCCAATCCTTTATCAAGTTACATGAAAACCAAAAATCTGGCATTGCCGTTAAACGGTAACCGTTACGATATAAATTCGTACGGATTTGCATAAAGAACACTCCGGAGAGTCGTATGATATGCCATTTGCCCGAAGTGACATTTAAAAATTTCGAAATCGTAACGGTTTCTAACGGTTACCGTTGGCCGTTATGGGCAGCCAAGGTTCTCACATAATACACTTGTGATGAGAAGCCATTTATCAAAAACTGAAGTCCAAAATTCAAGACCATTTAAACAGGACCATTTGAAACCACCGTGCCCGTTAAACCGTAACCGTCACCTTTAAAATGACCGTAGATCTGTGTATTATGTTGTTAGACGAGTCGAATGGTATGTCACTTGCCATATGTTGCCATTTAAACATGATGACCTCGTAACGGTTTCTAACCGTAGCCGGTGACCTTTGGAGTTGGTAAGCATGTCAGGCAAATCCCATGTGATGACGAGTCGTTTGCCGAAAGCAGAAGACCAAAATTCCAAACCACTTAAGCAGGAGAGCATAAAATGTAAAATTATTTAAAATCGTTGTAACCGTTAAACAATAACCGTCAACCACGAAACGACCTCATATCTATGCGTTATGGTCATAGACCAGCTGAATGATACGTCACTTGATATATGTTGCCATTTAAAAAAAATTGGCCTCGTAACGGTTTCTAACGGTTACCGTTGACCTACGTATTTCAAAATCACGCTGGACCCTTCTGAGGTCACCATGTATCGATTGCCGAAAACAGATTTAAAAAAAACCCAACCTATTTTGAGTTGAGGATATGTGTTTCGACTGGAATCAACCCGTAAATTGTACTCGACGACGCTATGAATTATATTGAGAATGTCTTTAGCAAGGAGTTGGACCGAACTATATGTTGACTAACACACACAGCGCTGACGCGGTAATGGACTCCTGATGCTTCAAATTAGGCTAAACTCCAAGGGCATATTATTAAAATATGCAATATGAGAAACATTTTAATTGTCACCACTACATAACCAGATAGCATTGGACAAATGTTCAAGCACCAGTACGTAACTTTTTATTCTAAAGAAACGGTACAATTTTGCACAATTTACACTTGGTAATTACAGCACAAAATTAAATTGAGGAAGTTACATTCATATAACTTACACACACGTCGTACATCTATTCATATTTCTTCTCGGGCGTAGACATGATATATGAAACTTATGTTTTGCCTCCCGCAGTACATAATTGATTCAATCGTAAACCATTAGCTGATTTCAATGCTTGTATAGATAACCAGTATATAAGTTATCCAACAAAATTAATTAATTAATAAGTAATTAAACGCCACCAAACCTTTCCATGGTGTTAGATACTAATTGTAATATTGTATTAAGAATCATTGGATTATTTTATTCTTTAACATAACCACGATTGTATATGCAATGTTATGTAAATTTATCGATACTTAAATCCATCTCGTCCATATAGCAATTAATATTGTTTTTTAATTCTGATATAATGCTATCCAACGGACTGCATTAATCTATTTAAATAGAAGGATAATGTTAATTGCATTGTCGACTATATTCTTACAATAGTTTACTGTAGTGTCTTCGTCCAATAATGCTGATCCGTACCGAAATGATATTGGAGCATGCGCCTCCACCGTGCGTTTCCATATCTTATATTCAAAACGCCTAGAAATGTTTGTCGTATTCAAATTTATTTCCCAGTACTGAAAGGAGCGTTTGGACCACTTTGACGCAAGCAAAGTTTTGCTGTATGTATGACATTCGCATGCCATGGGAAGGGTAAGTAGAATTACCACATATGTCACTACACCTATTACAGTCAACACTAGGTTGATCAATACCGGGAAAATTGACCATCCCGAAATGATTGCCCAGGTACAAAGAACGGCTATTACAAAACCAATGCCCATCAACAATGCTGCGATATTTCTCACCCCAGCCATCCCTGTCTGACAAATGTAGCGAAGTTGTATGTACTTTTTTAGCGTCAGCATGTCGGGTGGTGCGCCTGACAACATGCGCAAACAATTAAAAATTATGTGAAACAGTGGCATAGCCGGTAAAATAATCATGGCCAAAGATCGACACGACTCGATAGCAGCCCATGTGGTAACGATAAACCGAAGTATTTTGTTAAGAACTGTTGCTCCAAGGTTTGTGGGGTCAACCAATGTGATTATCAGATATCTCATCGGATCCAAATCAGCAAGGACACCGAAGCAACCCAACGTCATTCCCACAACTAGCAGAAATTCAACAACAATCGTCATCAGTATTCCTATAATGTCTGCATTTTTGTCTCGTCGTAAAATGTGCTCGAATTCTTATAATTCAAACGAAACACCATTAGCATGTAAGATTTTCATAAGAACCCATGATAAGTGAAAACACTGATACTCCAAATTACCTTGTCGGAATAGTGTCCGAAACGAAATGCCAATCGAGTATCCCTTAACTCGATTTTCGTGTCGGTGCTGTCTGTAAAACTGCAGCAACGTATTATAGAACTCCGCAAATGTTTCCTCTCCTTGTATGACAAATATAAGATTAATTCCAGTAACAAGTAGGGCTAAGCAAAAAATGAAAAAGTTGAACAGTGCAGTAAATGGCGGTTCCGAAACTGAAGGGCTAAAGAGAACATATTTCAACGAGGGGGAGACACAAATGAATATGTGGGCTGTGATTGGTACACAGGAAAAGTAGAAGGGAATCAATTTTTGCTACATTTTTCCAGCATGAAAGCTTCCTTGGAAATATTCATTGAGATGACGTGTCGGTAAATAAATTTCCGGTAAATTAAGTTTAACTGATACGCCTTCCACATCAACGGCGTCGCCATGTTTACAATTTTCCCAATTATTATCCAACAATTTTTGAGTGTGTCCGACGGAATATTTCTCTGATTATCCCATGTACATTAAGCATTTACTTGAGAGCACTTGCTGAGCAAACGAGTATAATCGAACAAACTTAAAAGGCATGATGCACCCAAGCGCCGAACCTACAGCTTTCATTTCCTTTAAAGCGGCTATTCCGTTTAAAATATGTTCACTATGAAATTTCAGGAAGAAAAAAAGAAAAAAATGCTATTTTTGAACAATTTAATACATTTCCAATAAGGCGGAGAAGGAAGTAAAATGATGGAATTGCAAGTTAGATTTGATTGATTTTCAGTAATTTAGGTTTTCATAGATATGGATGGATTGTTTTAAAAATTAAAAATATGTTAGCATATACAAGTAGCTTATATAGTGTAAGGTGGTTGAAGGCTTTACGGGAAAATATCGGAATGGCCATTTGAGTTGTGTTTAATCTAATACATAAAGTAATACGTATCCGTGCCCATTATAATTAGTAGTCAAGCATGCACTAGTGATTTTTGGTCACAATTAATTACACTCAACCAATTTTCCTCATCCGAAAAGTTGTTCTTAAATCTCAATCTTTGTGATCGGATATATCTCGATGTTGATCATTCCACGAATTACTGCAATGTGCACATGGTTGTTCTTACAAACTACCAATTTCATTATTCGATGGAATTTAAAAGTTGTCAGGGAAATTGCCCATCACTTCATGTAACTTTTCGATACTTCATCTGAGATTATGGTAAAAGTATAGATACCTGCGTTCAGAAGGAGCACCAGTTTCGTAAATCTGGTAAGGTTGAGTGGATAGAACGATGCTACCAATGTGATGCTGAACTAGTTGGAAATGGTGCTATCATACTATAATACCGGTTTGATAATGCATCAGAAAATTACAAGCATGGATTACACGCTTATCAGATTAAGAAATTGGATCGATATTTGCTTGTATCTGGAATTTTTAAAAATTTAATTTCGAGAAATTCTATCCGCAAATTTAATTGTAGTCTAATACTTCCGGAACTTTTGTTCCATTTGAGGGTAGAATTTCCAAATGTATAGTACTCAGCCTAAGTATATTTCTATTCCAAGCCTCTATAATATTACTCAGCAGATTTGTGACAGCATGGCCACATATTAAAAATTAATTTCTTTTTGTAAATTTTGTATTCTTAAAACCATTTTCATGTAATAGAATTGAAAAAACACATTTGATTTCTCATGAAGGATTACCAACGCGGAGTACGTTCAAAGCTGCTACGAATTGCTCATATTCCTTTCCGTGATATCAAATGTGGCTGATTTTCATGTATTTAATAACGATCTTATACATTGGAAAATGATGATAATACTGATATTTCAAGTTAAGTCCATGAGCTTTTTCCCTTATCTCCATTTATTCTCTGAGCTTTGGCGTCAATTGGCAATCACGAATTTAAGATACAGGTGCATACGTAATAAGTCAACTTCATTCCGTTGTTGGAAAGTCCCAAGATGAATCGCCACAGATCCGCATTATCAATCAAAATTTTGTACCGAGCGGGAAGCTGAGGAGTTTCGCAGATTTAGGATCGATAATCCTCTAATCCGAGTGCCTCGTTATGTATTTAATTTCCATTTCTCCAATTACTTGCACAAATTCTATTACTGACAACAATCATGTAACGTTTTTGTTTTTAATCCCTAAAGCACTATTTTTAGTATTCAATTATCAGCAATCACCTATCCATAGTTGCAAATCAGTTAGAATGTTACTCGCAAAGACGTTTTCGCAATTGTGAGAAAAATGTGCGTATTGTGGTGACAGGATCCCTCAACTAAAGCCTCGACTACAAAAAAAGGAAACTGCGCCACTGAATATATGTGTTTCTTCGTAGCCTTCATGTCAAATGTAAAATGCTATCAAATGCAATTTCAAAAACTAAGCTGCTTTCTATATACCTCAAAAGTGGAGACCAGGCTAGAGGCAACAATACGGCCATATAAATGCTAAAATAAAAAACGAATTTCATTTTTGTAAATCTTTAAATTTTTACATTTGCATTGCGCTTCTAAATCTGCATTAGATATTTGTCAAGAGAGTAAACCATACACTTATGTATATCGGCAAGTATTTGATTGTGTAAGTCATGATCAATTCATCATACCAGCGTCATTTAATAATGATAATAACAACGCACTTAAGATTGTGGCAATTTCAAGACACGATAGTCGTATTTTTTAATTTTCTACCAGCTTCGTCATCCACCACGTACATGAATTTCTGCCATACCATTTGGAAAATGAATTGTAGCATTTGAACTTTTTCTTGTTCCTTCGTTATTTTTATATTGTATATCGTAGAATTCCTAAACTCGCTGAATAATTAATTCCTTCAGTTGAACTCAGGCAGGCCGAGCTTATGCCTATTAATTACTTTAGATATTCAAAACCATCCCGCTAATTAAAAATTAAAGCTTCCCGTGGATCCACACTGAGGGCAAGGACTCGACATGTAAAACTACCTGGACGTGCATTATTTTTCCGGAGAAATAAAAGTATATTACGAATTACATGAAATATAAAACTAAAATAAATAAAAAAGGCATATATTCATATCGGAGTGAATTCTCGTTTCTTAACTATAACTCGGAGCAATGCATGTAAGGCGTGCGAGTATAGTGGTTTCATTTATTATTTAAAGCCACTGCCTCCGGTTTGATCGCTTTAAGCAACCCAAGAAAGCATTGGCATAACTGATTTTATACTATTTTTCAGGCTTGTGTAATCACGGATTAGAATCACCAATCCTCAAACTGGGATTGGTGATTAAGTTAATCACTTAATCACCAATCCCACTTTATATTTTTTGTATGTAATCACAATCACTAATCCCAGAACCAGTACCCTTTAATCACTGGTTAATCACTGCAGTCCTACCTCCATGTTATCATGCTTGCTTTCATATTATCTGTAGTATAGGTACGTAACCTGAGGCACTGTGGTAGGTACATACGTGAAAAGATCACTACCACACAGCCCACATATGAACTGAAAAGGTACACATAAGTACACACCTTGCCGCCAATACACAAAAATGAGCGCTCCTGCTTAAGCCGACAATCTCAAAAGCAATATGGGAGATCGTGGAGGGGAAAAAATAAGGTACTTAATCCTTTCCATGCAGTAACGTCGGTTTGTAGAGAACAATGCCGGAACATGCATAACTGCGACAAATTAATTTTTTGTAATATACTTTTAAAATGAGTAATTGTGATATACTTTAAAATGTCTAATTGTGATATACTTTAAAATATTTAGTTTTGATATATTGTTTAAACTGTTAATTGTGATATAGTGTTAAAATACTTAGCTGTGATATATTGTTAATAAATTGTATTTGTTTGTTACTACATTACATTGCCAAATTAAATAATCTATTAAAAAACTTAATCACTAATCCTAATCCAACCAGCATTTTTTCAAGCATTTAATCACCTAATCACCAGTGATTGGGATTGACATTAATCACTAATCACCAATCACTATTTAAAAAATATTCTTCATTTAATCACAATCACTAATCACTTGACAAAAATGGGGTGATTACACAAGCCTGTATTCTAGTTTTATGTGACTGCTAACACGCGACCTACCTTGCAGCTGGATAGCTATAACTTATAGGTATTTGCTTTTAATCGCCTAGAATCTCGAAGAGAGTCTGTCCAGTCCAGCATAGGTGGAGCAGTAAACAATTGTAATTACATTTAAGAGAGTTCGGAAATATTGTGGTCCAACACGCTACATAAGTATATCTATTTGAATAGAAGTATAATGTTAATTGCAAAATCTACTATATTCCTGCAGTAATTTACCGTTGTATCTTCGTCAAATAATGCTGATCCGTATCTAAATGATATTGGGGCATGAGCGTTCACAGTTTGTTTCCATATCTTATATTCAAAACGTCTAGAAACGCTTGTCGTGCTCAAAAATCTTTCCCAGTGCCGGAAAGAACGTTTCGACCACTTTGACGTAAGTAATGTTTTGCTGTATGTATAACAGGCACAAGCCATGGGAAGGGTTAGTAGAATTACCACATATGTCACTACACCTATTACAGTTATAGTAATGTTGAGCAATAGCGGGAAAATGACCCATCCCGAAATGATTGCCCATGTACATAGAACGGCAATCATAAAACCAACGCCCATCAACAAAGCCGCGATATTTCTCACCGGAGACATTCCAGTCTGACAAATGTAGCGAAGTTGTATGTATTTGTTGAGTGTGCGCGTGTCAGGAGGTTCACTTGACAATATGCGTAAACAATTAAAAATTATATTAAACAGTGGCATGGCTGGTAAAAACATCATCGTCAAGGATCTACAGGACTCAAGTGTAGCCCAGGTGGTAAGGAAAAACCGAAAGGTTTTGTTAAGACATGTAGATATAATATTTGTTGGTCTAATCAGTGTGTTCATCAGATATCTCATCGGGTCCAAGTCGATAAGGATGCCTATGCCACCCAACGTCGTTCCCACAACAATTAGAAATGCAACCACCAACGTCATTAGAATCCCAATAATATCACCATTGCCGTCCCGTCGCAAAATGCGTTTGAATTCTAAAAATTGAAACAAGACACGGATACCACCGAAGGAAGACGGTTATGCGGACTGTTTGAAAATATTACTATTTCGAATTACCTTGTCCAAGTAGATTTTGGAACGAAATGCCCATGGTGTATCCCCTATCTCGACGGTCGCGTCTAAGCTGTCTGTCAAATTTCAGCAATGCATTATTGAACTCCGTAAACTCTTGCCCAGTTTGTATGCTAAATATAAGATTAATGCCAGTGACAAGAAGGGCTAAGCAAAAAATGAAAAAGTTGAACAGTACAATAAACAGCGGTTCCGACACTGACGACCTAAACAGTAGATACTTCAATGTGGCGTACATACAAATGAGTATATGTGCTGTAATTGGTACGAAGGAAAGGTAGAAGAGAATCAATTTTTTATAACTTATTTCCAGGGTGAAAGCTTCCTTGGAAATATCCATTGAGATGACGTGTCGGTAAATAAATTTCCGGTAAACTAAGTTTAACTGATATGCTTTCCACATCAAGGGCGTCGCCATGTTTACAGGTTTAGAAATTATTGGGGTAAACTGATCGAGTTTGTCTGAAGGAATATTTTGAGGACTATCCCAGGGGCAGTTACCAAACACTTACGAGCACTTGCTGAGTGAACGAATATAGTCGTAGAAATTCAAAACGTATGACGCATCTCCGAGCCGAGATATGAATTTATACAATTTCCTCTGTAATTCCTTTAAAGTATCCATTATTTTCCGAATATGGTCACCGTAATATTTCACAAAGAAAAAAAGTATAAAAAAATTGCTATTTGTGAACAATTTTCTACATTTCCAATAAGGCAGAGAAGGAAGTAAAATGATGGAATTACGACAAGTTATATTTGACTGATTTTCCATAATATAGATTTTAATAGATATAAATAGATTGTTTTAAATATGAGCTTCTGCAAAATACTTTAGCATATATAACTAGCGTATGTAGCTTATGATGATTCAACGTATCGTTGGAAAATATCCAAATGTACATGTGAGTTTTGCTTAAGGTAATCAATTGGTACGTATCCGTGGCCTTTTATATTAACTAGGACGGATGTAAACCCGAAATAAAAAAACTACCGGGAATGTGTTGTGTGTGAAATTGAGACATTTGACACTCAGTTCGCCATCCCAAACACTAGTCTTGAATTAGTCGATGAATTTCCTAAAAAGTATATTTTGACCCTTTCGTGACCCTGTGACCCGTAAGGGTCATGGATCAACCACTCCGACAGTTGGTCAAATTGACCCATGGGTGTTAACTCAGAACTACTTTCCCATCCCATTCCTATAATTTGGAAACGGTGGGACAGTGGGTACTGCCTAATTCAGGATGAAACTGTTCCCATTCCCACCAGGACCAAATTTTAGAGCGGTTCCCAAATTTTTTGGGCATGAATCAAAATATGGGGCACTTTGAAACATGTGTGAAATTGAAATTGTTTACAAAAACAGTTGAGTTGTACCAGTACAAATTGAAAAACCGTTATGGACTGTACGTCGTGATAAGCTTTGACGTAATTGTTAATCATGACTAAATAAGTATTGTTGAAAACTTACTGCTGCAATGATAAGTTTGTTGTAAGTACAGTTTAAAAGTAGTGAGGACCTTACTCTACTTATAATATTAATGATAATGTTGAAACTTTTCAAGGTTTTATTAACAACAATAATATATCCATAATAATAATTATTTAGGCCAACATTCCACAGCGAACGGATACATGTTAGGATAAACCCTGAACAAAGTTAATTCTCATTTCTATATTACACTAACTTTACTGGACTTAAAACAAATTTCAAAACGAAGGACTTTGTCGACGCAAAATTAAGTTGCGTTCCCTTTCAATGTCGTTCCGTTCTGAAAGAAGAACCTCTAATCGTTTGAACGATTCCACTTGTTGGCTCAGGAGGTTAATTTGCTGTCGCATCAGGTCATGCAGGCCGCCCGTGGTATTTTGTATTTCATGTCGCTTTCGTCGTGGCGTTTGTGAATTACCGTTATCTTGCCGGTGGAATGAAACAGAAGGGACCCTCCGAACGGAATAGTTTGAATCGGGATTTGTATCATGCATCGGGTCAGCACTCAAAGTTGGTCCAGTATTCAAAGCAGCTCCAGCACTCAAAGTTGTTCCAGCACTCAAAGTTGGTCCATCAGATGCTCCAGAGTTTGGCGGCGGTTCAAGGATTGAAGAAACTGTAGTTCGTGTTGATGAGATGCTTCCTACAATAAAAAAGTAATATGGCAGACGCTGTGCGCAAAGATGTTTTGTAGTTTGAAAATATATAATAAAATATAATATAATAACTAACCAAAACTATGAAGTGCATCGACGGTTGTTAGAAATGGAACACCAGGTGTTGGCGGTTTTGGGAACGGCGTTTGCATGCCACTGGATCCTAAGAAAATTATTCATTTTTTAAATATTCCTTACCTACGGTTGGTTAGTTTCGTATTGTTGAAATATTGATATTGTTTTTGGTAAAAACTTACGTGTGCTTGTGTCTATTCCGGCAGAAATTCCATCATAGGACACACGGGGCAGCGTTCCAACCATCATTTCTTCATATTCATCCAATTCCGATAAATTAACTCTTCCGCCTCCAGTTTTCCGGATTTGCTTTCCGTTGTTTGCCATTTTTATCTTTGCTGATGATCTCAACTTGGAAGCCCTTTTTTGTATTTGAAGGACGGAACGGGAGACTCCTTTAACCGCTTTTACCTCATCGGCGATTTTGTTCCAGTACTTTGTTATAACTTGGCGGTTTATATTTTCGTCATACAAAATTTGGCCATATTCTGTAACGGATTTTGCAAGGGCTTGAAGTTCCTCCGGGGAAAATTTTACAGTTCTTTTTGATTGCGACTCGATTGCGATATCCACATCGGAGGACTCTTCCTCCATGATTTGTTGATTGATGATTATAGATTATTTGCGACGTTCCTGCGAATGGCTGATGCTACTGTTGTGTTGCTGCTACCTTGCAGGTTCTGGGGGTCAGGTTGAGGTTCTTGTGGAAGGTCCTGGAGAAAATCTTCGTCTTCTTCAGTCAACGCAATATTCCGTCTTCTACAAATATTGTGAAGGCATATGCTTGCTACTGCTAATTTGCAGACTTTTGACTCTGAGTAGCAAGAGAACCCACCTGTTCTGAACAATTCAGTTACAATCATTTAGTATTTAATCCTGTATTTTGGCCACTCGACAGACATTACATATTTATTGCAACGTTTAACATTTGAAAGACGATTTGCTTACTTGCACATTGATCGAAATCGAGATTTCCACGATCCGATGGTTCTCTCAACGGTACACCGAGTAGCACAATGGACTTTGTTGTACCTCAATTCAATTGGATCCCTTGTTGCGTTAGGGTATGGCGTTAACAAATTACTTTCCAGTGGGTAGCCGGAGTCACCTACAGGTCATTACAAAGAAACATCATTAACATGGGCTCTGGATGGGTAATGGATAATAATATAATAAATAATAGTTTAAGATTTAACTTACCAAGCAGCCAAGCCCTTCCGAACTCTCCGTTCAAAAATCTGTCCCGAATTGAACTATTCCTCCAAATAAAACTGTCATGCGTACTCCCAGGCCACTGGGCTACCACGTCGAGAAAAACGTTCGAACTATTACAGATTACTTGGAAATTAATGGAATGAAACTGCTTCCGGTTAACATATGACAAACTATTCTGCGACGGTGCTTTAATGCCTACGTGACTTCCATCAATACATCCAATTACGTTAGGAAAGCCTTTTATTTCGTAAAAGCCTTGTTTAATCTCATTTATATCGTTTAATGAGGTCGGAAAATAAATGTAATCATTAACGCGTTCGATCAATTGGTTGGTAAATTTTTCAATTATTCTACTAGCACTTGATTGTGAAATACCTGCTAAACTACCTACACACCACTGAAATCCACCTGAGCGCAAATATGACAAGTACGTTAAAACTTGTGTTGGTAACGGTATGGCATCACTTCGAAAACTTTCTAAATTGGCGAAAATCGGAGTTATCTGTCTAACTGCAGTTGATGACATTCCACAATGTCTTTTTACTTCATACTCAGGTAAGTCGTCTATTGTTCTTCGTAAATGAAAAGTTCGTCCTATGTTATAGATCGGAATAACCGGGAACATAATTATATGGCGCTGAGGCTGCCATCAATAAAAATTAACTAATAAGACTAATAAGTTACAAATAAAGTTAAGAATAAAAGTTGAGTACTGATAGTACTTTAGTACTATCATTCTTTAATTAAAATTAAATTTCTTGCAAACAGAAATGCAATAAATTAATATGACTTAATAATCAAATAATCAAGTTGTAAATCATATGGGAATGCTTTGGGCTAGCTGACCAGCTACTCCAAAAAACCAGTGTTATTTTTGGGCTGATAAATTTGGGATTTCTAGCTGAATTGCATTATTCAGCATCCGCGTCCCACACCCAAAATTTTCATCTTTTTCCCAAAATTTTGGGACGGGCAAGTATCCTGAATTGATTTGGGAATGGGATGGGAAGGAAAGTCATTTGGGAAACGTGCTGGTTTCCTGACATGGTGTGATGACAAAAAATGATCACAATAAAATTCTCTATCAGATAAGCCGATAAAAGTGTTTGCCCATAAGGATGCAAGGGGGACCTAGCCCCCCACCGTACCCCTGGGGGTAGGCCCCGGCACTCCAAAGTCAATACCGAATTTTCAAATGACCTGAGGTTCCTATATGCCAAGTTTGAACCAAATCGATCAACGTGGAGGAAAGTTATAGTGTTTACAGACTAACAGATTAAAAGACACACATACACACAGACACACAGACACACATACACACAGACACACAGACACACAGACACACGGACACACAGACAGACAAACAGAACAATCAAACCGGTAGTTAATAATCCAACTTGCACCCCACAGCTGCACTCCAAATTAACTACACGCAACCATTTATCGTAACCAGAATTTTTTCCCAAATCTCAATATTTGTGATGGAATATTTCAATAGGTTAATCTTAATCTAGCCACGTAACACTGCTATGTGCACACAGTTCTTTTTACACAATGCCATTTTGCGTCTTCGATGGAAGTGGAAAGCCGTCCGATAAAATATCCTTTTCCTCATGCAGCGCGTTGATACCCTGCCTACAGTTTAGATAACTCCGTTCACCAGACACGAAAAACTTGTTGGATTGATTACATAGAAATGTATTGGCAACGTGACGCGGAACTAGTTGGTAATTACACAAGATAAATGCGATACTGGTTTGGCAATGCATCGGATGATAACTATAATGGATTACACGCTTATTAGATTATTAAATTGGATCGATATTTGATTCTCCCTGGAATTTTTCAACATTTATTTTCGACGAATTTGAGTTTAGTCTAATCCTTCCGGAACTTTTGTCCATTTGACGGTAGAACTTCTAAATGTATACTACACCGCCTAAGTATACATCTATAGCTAGCCTCTCTAACATTACTCATGTGAAAGCATAGCGACATATTAAAAATCAATTTCTTTCTTTAAATTTTGTTTTATTAAAACCATTTTCATGTAACGGAATTGAAAAAGCACATTTGATTTTCCATGCAGGATTTTTAAAGCGTGGCACGTTCAAAGCGGGTACGAATTGCTCATATTCCTTTCCGTGATATCAAATGTGGCTGATTTTGATCTATTAATTAACGATCTTATATATTGGAAAATGATGCTACTACTGATATTTCAAATAAAGTCCATGAGATTCAGTCCCTTTTCTGCATTTATTTTCTTAGCATTGCCGTATATTAACAATCACGAATTTAATATACAGGTGCATCCATAATAAGTAAACTGAATTCCGTTGTTGGTAAGTCGCAAGATGAACCGCTACCGATCCGCATTATCAATCGACATGTTGTACCGAGTGGGAAGCTGAACAATTTTTCTCATTTAAGATCGATAAACCTTTAATCCGGCTGCATCGTAAAGTATATATTTCGATTTCTCCAATTCCTTGCGCCCATTTTATCACTGACAATTACTGTCATCCTTCAGGAAGTTTCGTTTTGGTTTGAACGAAAATCCAGCAATGCTTTCTTTTAATTAATTGCTTGACAGAATTGAGATGTATTATATGCTTGATAATTTTTAGTTTCTAATGCACCCCATCATCCCTGGGTACTCTTCTTCTAGTTAGCCAGGTTTGCTATATACTGAAATTATGTAAGTGTTGCCTGAAGGAAATGCGTCAAATTAGAGAGTAACCATTGTTATATGATCCATGCATCGTGCTTTCCAAACCTGACTTGCTTTTCCATCCTAACATGTAAAAACCTAGTTTATTTAAGGCTATATTCTAAATCGCAAAATATCCT
The DNA here is from genome assembly GCA_004115045.4 of Sinella curviseta. Lineage (NCBI taxonomy): Eukaryota > Metazoa > Arthropoda > Collembola > Entomobryomorpha > Entomobryidae > Sinella > Sinella curviseta. Next base: position 30,108,959 of record CM023202.3, on the reverse strand, counting down.
GACAATCCGAATTGTTATTAAATGCCACAATTAAGTGAAACTTTAAACATTCAATCTAGTCGTATATACGTTGAAACTAACTCTTTGTGCAATAATTGCGGTTCAACTGACAAGGGAAGTGCCAACTCGCTTTTTAAATGCCGTAAGTGGAATTCTACTAAATTTGACCTGCTGAGTTCAGATCTGATCACAAAAATCCCGGAAATCGTGTTTGAACTGATCCGTACCTAAACAGTCATACTTCATAGTGTTAACTGAAGCAATCCGTAGGTAACTGTCATCGTAATTGTGCACCAAATAGTTGACATATTTGATTCAAACTTGACACATTTCCCTAATCAGAGAGGTCTGGAAACCTATTAACCTGGCTATCATAGAGTAATGTAAAAGCGCTTTGGGATATTCATTCTAACATGTACTTTGAAATGATTGCGTTCGGTTAAATGTGATATTACCTGTTACTATAGGCTTGGTATTACCTTTCACAATAGGAGAGATATATCCCGTTACTATAGGACTGGTATATCCCATTACCATTGTGGTATTACTTTTTATTTTAGGTGTTAGTACCACATCACAGGACTGCATGTCAATATGGATGACAGATTGTATCAAGTTCAGAAGAATCAAGTTCTTGGTTGTTTACAACTAGTTATAATCCTAATACAGGCCGTTTAGTCGTAACGTGGAAAGTTGCCGCGCATACTTCAACTTCCGGTTTTTTCAGTAAATACTTCCTCTGCCGCACTCGAATGAAAATGCAGCCAAGCTTATGCGCCTATCAGGTGACAGTTTCGTAGAGTTTAATCCAAAAAGAAAGCTTCAGTGACAAGCTAAAGTCAAGCTACTAACAAATTTTAACTTCCATTTATATTTATTTACATTTTGAATTTACACATTGTCAAGAAATGCTTCACAACTGAAGTGATATATATCATTAAAATAAGTTTGAAAATATCGCACATCTAATTGAACAGAAGAATAATGTTAATTGCAAAGTCGACTATATTCCTGCAATAATTTACTGTGGTGTCTTCGTCAAGTAATGCTGATCCGTATCTAAATGATATTGGAGCATGAGCGTCCACAGTTCGTTTCCATATCTTATGTTCAAAACGTCTAGAAACGTTTGTCGGGTCCAACATCCTTTCCCAGTACTGGAATGAACGTTTCGACCACTTTGACTCAAGCAAAGTTTTGCTATACGTATGACATTCGCATGCCATGGGAAGGGTAAGTAGAATTACAACATATGTCACCACGCCTATTACAGTTATTGTAATGTTGACCAATAACGGGAAAATTGCCCATCCCGATATGATTGCCCAGGTACAAAGAACGGCGATGAGAAAACCAACACCCATCAACAAAGCCGCAACATTTCTAACCACATACATTCCAATCTGACATACACAGCGAAGTTGTATGTATTTTTGGACTGTGCGCGCGTCCGGAGGCGCACAGGACAATATGCGTAAACAATTAAAAATTATATTAAACATAGGCATGGCTGGTAACAACATCATCGTCAATGACCGACACGACTCAAGTGTAGCCCACGTGGTAATAACAACGCGGAGCGTTTTGTTAAGACATGTAGCTCCAATATTCGTTGGTTTGATCAGTTTGTTCAGCAGATATCTCATCGGGTCCAAATCGGTGAGGACACCAATGCAACCCAACGAGGTTCCCACAACTACCAGAAATCCAACTACTATCGCCATTAATATTCCAATTATATCACAATTGTCGCCTCGTCGCAAAATGTGCTTGATTTCTGCAATTGAAAAGAATCACGGGTTACATGAAGGCAACACTGTCATACGGACTCTGTTAAAATCATTACCATTTCAATATACCTTGTTTCAGTAGTTTCCGGATCGAAATGCCAGTCGTGTACCCCTTTGCTCGATGTTCGCGTCTAAGCTGTCTATCGAACTGCAGCAATGCATTGTTGAACCCCGCAAAATCTTTTCCTTCCTTCATGCTAAAGACAATATTAATACCTGCGACAAGCAGCACTAAGCAAAAAATGAAAAAGTTGAACAGTACAATAAATAGTGGTTCCGATACTGAAGACCTCAAGAGTAGATACTTCAATGTGACGAACATACAAATGAATAAGTGTGATACAATTGGAACAAAGGATACGTAAAATTTAATTAGTGTTTTGAAACTTTTATCCAGCTTGAAGATTTCCTCGGAAACATCTATAGATAAGACATGTCGGTAAATTAATTTCCGGTAGACTAAGGTTAACTGATACGCCTTCCACATCAATGGCGTCGCCATGTATACAGTTTCACTATTGGCTTACAAGTGTTGAGAGTGTCCGCAATCGTTTCCTATTGATTCTCCTATGCACACAAAGTAATAACTTTCGAACCCTTGCAGAGGAAAGCGAATTTATGCAGTGGAATTCAAAAACTATGGTGAATGGCTGAGACAAGTTATAGTTCTTTTAATGCACCTAGCACATTCTAGATATATTCATGGTATAATTTTAAAACGGGAAAGTCAATATATTGGTATTTTTTTAAAAGTATTGTACTCGCTTTTTAACCTTCTTCAACTTGGTAACATAGGAAGTGAAAAGATGAATCAACGACACAGTACTTCTGCTGGTTTTTTCAGTAATATAATTTTCTAATTGATATTGATCGATTATCTCAAAATGCAGTTTATGTAAAGTGTTTTTGCTGCCAAAAGTTGTTTATGCAGTACATTGTAGTTAAATAAATTGCGATAAGATATCGAACTCGCCAACTACAAATTTACTAAATCCAACGCGTCTTGTGTAGTTGGAAAGTTGCAGAGGTCGTGTAGAGGTTCCGCCCCGAAAGATGATGTCAGTTAACACAAATGTTATGTTCGCACCGAAGTAAATATTTGTAACTGAATTTGTAGACCACAAGTTGGTGTTCACTATTTTTCTAATTAATATTAATTGTTGTCGTTCAAATGCATGTAATGATGCCAATTACGTCTTGTTTCATAACCATTTATGCTTGTACCGATCGTCTTCACGCACAAGCAACTGTATTCAACCATCTAATTCCAAATCCGCAGATTGTAATCGAACTTGAGTTTTTGTGATTCAAGATTGTAATAGCTCGCCGATTCTCTAACAAGGTGATATTGCAGAATGCATCCAATTATTCTTACCAACAACGATTGACTTCTGTCATGATTTTAGACAGATTTATCACTTAGACTTAACTTCCACTGTGAATTTATTTTGCTTTTATAAATACCTTTTTTCCAGCACGAATACTTCCTTCGGCACTTAAATTGCGATAACGTGGGTACATAAATTTGCGGTAAACTAAGTTTAACTCATACGCCTTCAACGTCAATGGCGTCGCCATGTTCACAGGTTTAGAAATTGGTCGGGTAAATTTCTCGAGTGTGTCTGTAGGAATACTTCAAGGATTATCCCAGGCGTAGTTGCCAAACACTTACGAGCACTTGCTGAGCGAACGAATATAGTCGCCGAACTTCAAAACGTATGACGCATCTCGCAGCCGAGGTAACAGTTTATAATTCCTCTAAAGCGACTACTGCTTTTCAAATACGTTCATCATAAAATTTCACGGAGAAAAAAGATAAGAAAACATTTATATTTGTGAAGAATTCTCTACATTTTTAACAAGGCAGTGAAGGAAGTAAAATGATGAACTTACGTTAAGTGTATTTGATCGATTTTCCGTAATATAGTTTTTAATAGATATAAATCGATTGTTTTAAAAATGAACGTATGCAAAATATGTTAGCATATACAAGTAGCCTTTATAGTATATGGTGGTTCGAGGCTCTGCGGGAAAATATCGGAATGCCCGTATGAGTTTTGTTTAAGCTAATACTTAAGGTAGTACGTGTCCGTGCCCACTATAATTAATAATCAAGCCTGCTCTAATGAGCTTTACTCACAATTAACTATACTCAACCTTTTTCCTTCATCCGAAATATTGTTCTTCAATCTCAATCTTTGTGATCGAATATTAAGATAGCTTGATGTTGATGATCACACATATAACTGCAATCTACACATGGTAGTTCTTGCAAAGTGCCAATTTGATTACTCAATGTAATTGTAAAACTGTCAGACAAAATGCCCTTCACTTCATGAAACTCCTCGATATCTCATCTAAGATTAAGGTGAAACTTTAGATATCTGCGTTGACAAAGAGCACTAGTTTCGTAAATATGGAAAGATTTAGTGAAAATAAAGATGCTACTAACGTGATGCTGAACTAGTTGGAAGTGGTGCTAGGTAAATGTAATACTGATTTGATAATGCATCAGAAAATTACAAGCATGGATTACACGCTTATCAGATTAAGAAATTGGATCGATATTTGCTTTTCTCTGGATTTGTTCATTTTTTATTATCGCGAAATTTAAATCGCAAATTTGACTATAGTCTAATCCCTCCGGAACTTTTGTTCCATTTGGCGGTAGAATTTCTAAATGTATATTACTAAGCCTAAGTAAATTTACATTACTATCCACTCTAACATTACTCAGCAGCATTGTGTAACCATATCGAAATATTAAAAAGTAATTTATTTTTGTAAATTTTGATTTCGTAAAACCTTTTTCATGTAATCGAATTGAAATAAGAACATTTGATTTCCATGCCGGATTTCTACAGCGGCGTACGTTCAACGCTTCTAAAAATTGCTCATATTCCTTTCCGTGATATCAGATGTGGCTGATTTTCATCAATTTAATATCGATCTTATATATTGGACAATGACGCTAATACTGATATTTTATGTAAACTCCATGAGTTTTTATTCGCTTATCTGCACTTATGCTGCTAGCTTTGCCGTCTATTAACAATCACGAATTTAATATACACACGCATACGTAATTATTCAACTTAATTCCGTTGTCGGATGAAGTGATAAGATGAATCGCCACAGATCCGCATTATCTCTCAAAATGTTGTATCCAGTGGGATGCTGAGTAGTCGTGTCCATTTAATATTGATAGCCGTCTAATGAGGTTGTATCCTAAAGTATATAATTTCGATTTCTCTAATTCCTTGCACACATTTTATTCCCAACAAAAATTATGTCACATTTTAAAGCTTTAAAGCACTAATTTTTAATATTCTATTGTCAGCTATTACATACTCCTTTCAAAACAGTTGGTTCTTGGTTGGTGCAAATGAGTTAGAATCCTACTCGAAATTTCGAAAAAGTTCGCAAGGTATATTGATTACTCTAGAAAATATGATATTGGTATATTAGTTGTACTCTTACTGGCACATTTATTGGGTATTTTAGAAAGCCAGAGTATTTGATGAAACGATTCAAGCTAGAGTCTACAAATCTGAATGTTGCTGCAAATAAGTGTTTGCAATCGTATGAATGATGTACGTATTGTGGAGACATATTTTCTCAACTCAAACTACATCTACAAATGAAGTAAGTTGCGGCTGAAGCAGCATGACGATATATGATTTGCCTTTCGTTGCTATTGAGCACAGAACTACGTTGCAGATCGACACGAAGGAAAACCAATTACCGAAGAGCAAAAGTAATCAACGTGTAGTTAATTGTTGTAAGAATATCAAGCGGAAAGGCAACAAAATTCAATAGGTAGTAGCGATGCGAAAATTCATAATTAGTACTTGACAAATTAGAATATACATTGTGCACATTTCCCCATATCGTAAAAACATATTAACATAAGTAGAGCATTCTAGCTACAAAGCAGTTCATGCTCACATTTGGGTAATCAATTGCTTGCAAAAAATATTGATTGCTCTTGAATATGTGATTGGGGTATATCCAAAGCATACATGTTGCGAGCTATTTAACAATACAAACAAATGTTTCGATCTAGTCGATCTTCTTGTTTCGCATCCTTTCCAATTTACACCTTTCACGATAATATTGTGTGCGTATGTCCGTTAAAAAGAGTTAAATCTTAACAAATAGCTTTAAGTTATCTTAAATTCCAATCGCCCATGTTTGAAAGCACCGTCAAGACGTTTTTTACTACACGTAAAATTTTGTGAATACGATTTAAAATAGCTGGAATTGAATGAGATATCGATCAATCAATGTGTAAATATTCTATACTACAATTAAACTTTCTTATGTGCCATATTTGAACTAATTCTCATTTAACCATGATATCATACGAATGATATTTTATCCAACGTCTCACTTGACGTCTGAAACGTATGGCACTTTTAGCACAATGCCCTCAGGTTACATATGAATAAACTATGGCCGTCAGGGTATTGCATTCAGCATATATGCATCATGATGATCTGTACATACATATTCATCTACTAATGATGCTATTAGTGCCGTTGGTACCCTGCAGGTGACAGGGCAGATTAAGTATTTAAGCCAAAATCAAGAATAAAACATGAAACTATTATTAAAATATTGTAACATAGACGTGTTTTTAAATCTTCTCTTCCCACTATCTACATTACATACATGATTTTGTCTTCTAAAGACATTATTACTCTTGTTATTACGTCTTTTATTACTTTTGTTATCGCGATGGTAAACAAGGAATGAGTCATAAGAGGTGTGAGAATATTTTTGAGACAACGAAAAACGAAACCAACTTTATTTCTCATCCTTGAGACTGCCGACCCTAGCATGTAAAGCAAGTGTTCCAGAAACATAACTAGTTTATTCTAAGCGTCTAGTATTTAAACTGTTCATGTGCTTTTAATTATGGACAAACTGAAGAAAAATGCATTGTGAATAACGTGAACAGTTTGCTTGGATGATATCATTTTCTGACCCATATGCATGAAAGTAAATTCAATTTTATCATCGAAGCCACTTTTTCTATAAATGAATACAGGCGTCGAGCCTGGACTTTTTCTGGTAACATTAGGACTGAGAGGATGGCTTTAATGACGCACTTTTAATTGCAAAGTAGGTATTTCAAGCTCAAGACAATTAGGTACGCTGCACTAGGTATGCATTTTGTCTGCAAAATGGGTCAGTTATCCTGAGTCAGTGGATTTTTCAGCACTTCAGACAATTTAATACGTAGTCTACTAAACTTGTATATAAAATTCCAACGCCTATGTTGTAAATTCTCATTTTTAAATATTCACGCACGTTATTGGGACCGTAGGTAACATATTAATTTGTCAAATACGATTTGACATAGCGTGGGAGTGTGTACAGAAACAAGACGTTTTTGTTGCTTGCGGCGAGATTGCAATCTGATATGCACGCTCTTAGTTGAATATCGTGTTAAATTTTATTTTCACATATCCAATAATTTTTCACAAATCGAGCGTGAAAATCTAACACACCAAGTCAAGTCAAAGTCCCAGATTATATAATAAGAAAGCTATTATTCAGAATTGTAATGAAACGCAGTGCAGGCAAAGGAAATCCTGCCTTGTTTTTTCAGACAGTACTAAGATTATACGAAACACAGCACGAGTCCGCTTAATAATTAGTTACGTAGGTGACCATAATAATTTACCATGTATTGAAATGCTATAAATATGCCAGTGGAGCAGCGATGGATTATATCAGTACGTGAAATAGACTGGTACAAAGAAGACGGATTCCTTCACCGGCTCAATCATCTTACAAATCATTATTCACAGATACGTTTTGAGCATGGGACCTCAAAGGAAATTTCGGCTTGCACCAGTACCGAAATTTTCCCTAATTTATCTTTTACTTCTAATACCGTTTGTAGCCTCATGTAAGTTGACCGGATACAACAATGTATACCCTAAATCAGCCAAAACTAAAAACTGTGTATTACTTGAAATTACAGTGAAATGTTTCAATAATTACTGCGCTGTTGGACCGGATGGTGAGGTAACCACTTGCATTGTTAATGGCGATGGAATCCATGAGGATTGTGGCAACGAGATAAAAGGTCTGGAAATAGCGTGTTATGAGCAGCCCATCGACCGGGAGTCGGGACAAGTCAAGGCTAGAGGCTGCGCCAATTTAAAAAAGACACAAGGTTTCAAGGACGCTGGTTGCAGTGAAGGACATGTGGAGCGTGCCGTTGGTCATTCTACTTACGGCTGCCTCTGCTTTGAGGATTTCTGCAACGACCACTTCAACAACACAATCAAGTCAAAGTTTCGAGTTGTAAATGGTTTCCTTGTGAGCAACTCGGATAACTCATTTGTTCGTACTGATGCTGCAGAAGCTCAGGAAAAGCATAACGACTTGGACTAGAAGACATCGTTTTCGCACTGAGATTTGTATTTTGCAGTAATAAGCATAGAGTGTTGTCAGAAATGCGGTAATTAAAAGTAGCGTGTATTTCATGAATCGTTTAGTGTAAATAAATTCGGGATTCTATTTTACGATGAAACATGTCAACTTTGGCTGGGTATTTTTGACAGTCATATGCATTGCTCACATATTTCAATAAAACGGGAAGGTACTCACATGAGTTTGATACTAACATTAATATGTTTTGTCTGGGACTCTTTCGCTGTAAAATTAGAAACAAGTTTGTATCACATAATTATTTACAAGCTCCCTGAACTAATGTCGTACATTTTAAAGTTTAAAGTGCAATGTTTCTTGTTACCTGGTAGACCATCATCACGGCAGATACCGGTTCCTCCTTCACGAGCAGTGAGATATTTTACGACCCGCTGAAGGAGCACAGTATCGTGCAAACAAGTTGACTGGTGGTATCATGTAACCACCCATCTTGACCACTCTTGCAAAATTATAATAGTAGATGCAGAGTTAGCACGAAAAATTTTCTTGTTTGGACTGTTGACCTTACCTAGTAACGATAATTTGATGTAGCAGGTATCACAATTGAAACCGCAGTGAATTAATAGTAATGGTGTGATATCATTCCACAAATTATTAGATGCGGAGCTACGTGGTAACAATTTTGTGAGGAGATTCACTGAAACGAGCTTTACTGGAGGGATTGAATTCCTAGTTGGGACAAGTTAGATGTTGCATCCTACAAGAAACCTCGTTTTCGGGGTGACATTCATTTCTACTTTGAATTTAAGGATATAAAAATAAACTTCACAGGATATTATATAACGAGGAAATGTTATATATTCCTGGTAGTTGGGAACCTGACATTGCAAGAAGAAGACTGACTCAACGACAATTGCATTTCGTCCATTTCGAACAAGTTGGATTGACATTGGATTCCTCTGTGCGTTAACATGAAATTAGCAATCAACATTATCCTCCTCGGTTTGGTCATTCACGTACATAGAGCGGATTCATGTAAGTTGGAATTTGTACAAACCCGTAAATTAAATGAATGAATTTTTTTATCTGACGTTGGTTTTTTCTGACAGTGAAATGTTTCAGCAATTACTGTGCCGTCGGGTGGGATGGGAATGCGACGGTTTGTGTCGTCTCAGGAGACGGAATTCATGAAGAATGCGGTCATCCAAGAGGTGACGACCGTACAATGGCCTGTTTCGAGGAGCCCATTCATGTCAAGTCCGGACAAGTGAAAGCCAGGGGATGTGCAGCACTTGAAAAGACAGATCTGATTAAGGAACCTGGCTGCAGTCTGGAACACGGGAAAAGTGCCAAGGGAGTTCCCATTTTTGGATGCGTCTGCTTTGAGGATTTCTGCAATTACCGTTTCAACAACACTATTGCGTCTAGGTTCCGAATTGTGAATGGCTTTATTGTGCGTAATTCTGACAACCAAAATATTCATCTGATGACTAGAAAGTCCAATGACCATACTAACGAGTTAGAAACATAACTTTATTAAATGTTCTCGATTATCTTTGTAGCGTATTTGTTGCACCATTATTTATATCAACTAAACATCAATTTAATAAACTAGAAATTATAATGGCCACAATAATTTAACCACATAAATGGTTTTATTGTTCCTTTCATTGCTACTATTTCTTACATGTTTTTGAGTTATTTGTGAGCCTGTTTATCTCGTATGCATATTGTTCTCATGATTGAACAGGAGTGGTTTAGACTTGACAATGCTGCACTTTGTTTCAAGACCATATTGAAACACCCAATACAAAGACGTACGTACACCTACTTACAATGACGAACACAAATTTGCCATTTTACGTGCGGTCAGAAAAGTTACATTGGTTTAATAAATATATTATTTTTAATATTTATACGGGTTAGTAAATAAACTGGTTGATTGTATAAGCTCACCAAGGGGAAAATTATTCGAGTAAATAAGTTTATGTTCACTGGACGTTATGTGATACAATATACAATTTTTTATGACCCAGGAACTAATATCAACTGCCATTTCTATGAACATTGAAGGAACATGGGAATTTCCCCTTGAAATTGTCCTTGAGCTTCAACCAAATACATATTTATCCAAAATTGAATAGGACGTACTGCAGGCCCTACTGGTGTGTAGAATGCGGTATATACCACCGAAAAAACTTTCGAATTTGGACAGCTTAAGTGATGTGATTGCTAAAGCCAATATACTCAGCAATACGTACAGTTTATTCTAATTAAATTCAATGTTGATGAATCCAGCTACGTGTTAATGTGAAACAGTACGGTGAACACATGTCTCAAATGAAATAGAAGATGTCACACGATATTATCAAAATATAGTACATTGTTATTGAAAAACTTTTTGTTCACCTTGCACCCTATTGAAATTGATAGACTATGGCTTTGCATGGTTAACCATGCAACTGCAAAACAAAATTTGATAATAAGACCATGAGCTTGCCTTTCGAAAGAAAAATCATATGCAATAATCCAGAAACAAGTTTTAATTATGTATTTCCTTAAAGAATCTGTGACAATAGATGCCCAATGTACTTGATAATCCGTAATTGAGGAAGCAGCGAAGCGAATACGTACACATATTATATGATTACTGAGAAACGACAAATGCTGTGTCTTGTATACATATTTTTTTGTCATTGTATCTCTCTGTGAGTAGAAAAAGCTTCCCAAAAACTAAGTATGACGTATTCCAGGACCAATTTTGTGGATACAAATATGCCTATAATATCCAATCTCCCCCAATTGTCATATTTTCATCAGCATTTGTTCACATCAACATCCGCGTAAGAATTTTATCTGGAATCTCGCAGTTTCCTCTTCGAAACTGGAATTTGAAAATGGCTTAATTGCATATATATGACAACTAACTATATACAATTTTAAAAAACCCGAAATGTTATTTAATGTTACAAGCTATTGTAAAATTGATGGTTTTGTGCACAGAATATTTTTTAGTTAGTAGAGCGCCGTAATCATTCTTTTTAAAAACAATGCATTCTGACAATATTCCAAATTAAAATTAAAATAATCAGAATTTAATTTTTATTTGGCCTTATGAACAAAGGAACCATATGCAGAAATGGTTATTAACATATGATTACTCCAGATAAACTCCCATCACTTATTTTCAATCATTTCCTGTTGCTATTTTTGTATAGAATACTGTACCATTCCTGTTGACAGCGCCTTGGAGCCCACAAATTCCCCGATTCTATACCAATTATAAAAATGCCAAGCGGCAAAGTACCCATACTGATTCTGTAATGACGGCAGCACTTTGTAAAGACGCAGCGCCAGGCGCCCCGGGTTTCTGAAAGGTCATATCCTACAGATCATTTTGACATATTGTACTCCAGTGTACCCCTTATAGTCTATGTGGAACGGGCCACGGTAGTGTCAGGAGACTGATGCAGAGCCATACGAATCCGTTCACATCTCATGCATGTGACAACACACTAAACTCACATTCAATGGCAAGGAATAAGCAACTTATAAACTTTCATATAATGAATTACAAATATTGCAGTTTATCAATAGTTAGTTAAAGTAACATATGAAGAATTATATTCAGCATAATATATAAAAAGACGTACAATTACTAAAGATACAAATAAAAACGCGTACATATTGAGTCGTTAATGAATACATACAAATGCAACAATGAACACAGAACGAGTTCAGAATTGTTAATGTTTAAATTATAATTTCATTCGACATTAACCCGGAAGTCTAGTCCAGCTTTTTGAGAGAAGTGAAGGGCTTTCCCTTCCACTCACGAGCATATTGGTACCTGCGATCTACTTCCTGATCCATAACGGTCAGCATTTTGAGATTGGTCAGGGCATCCCAGAAACACTTAAAGTTGTTCCAATCCATTCGTTTCTGAAAGGCCAAATTCCAAAGGGCTGCGTGAAATACACTGTCTATTTTTTCATGGGCGCTGCTTCCATCCTCATCATTTTCTCGGTCGTACCAAAAGTCCAAAGTCAGGAACTGGAGAGCTGGAACAAAGTGCAAAAACGCAAACGTCTGAGGTTGCTCCAGGGAAAGAGTGACCCTCATATCTATTACATGGCTGACATCTGCGGAGTCAAACTCGAAGGAGGGATCTTCCTTTACGTCAATTCCAACCACATGGAGAGTTTCCACCGGGAATGGTGTGAGAATCTTCAGTAAATGACAAATATTGATGTAGTCAACTTGAACTTGCAGCTTGCGGAGACTCGCAGATTTCAAGTCCCGCAAAACGAGTTCCACGGCTGTTGCATCATGTGTGGTTCCGTTCATATTTAGATCAAGTTCAGTCAAATTTGGGAACAAGGTTCCGAACCCTTCCTCCCAATCGTCCACGTGAACTCCAAACTTTTGAACTCCATCATGATTTACCAGCGCTTGTAGGACGGCCTTGTAGATATCTCGAGGGACAGTGCAAAAGGAGCATATGTCCAGTGTCTCCAGTTTAAACGGGAAGCTGGGGATTATCATTCCAGATAACAGCGGACAGATTCCTGTAAATCTTTTTGCGTAGTAGCCGTCACAAGATCCTGCCAATGTCAGTGACTTCAAGTTGGGGAGAAATGCAAGGCCCCTAAATAAGGGCTGTATCCCTTCGTTGATGAAGACGTCCCTTTCTCCATGATGTATTCCCATGGAACAGATGATTACGAACAAGTACCAAAGATGTTGTCCAAGAGCTTCCAGTAATGGCAGAGCTCGAGTCATTTCCATTCCATTTTCATTGTAGTGACCATCGCGAATGTTAGCCAGGATCTTGACGCTGCGTCCAGGAAATGGATTTTCCGCAGCCATGAGTTCCAACTGTGTTCCAGTAAGACCAGCTTCGGACAGGTTTAGTAAATTAATCTCCATATCTCCTGGAAGTGGGCTGTAATAAACGTGACGATAAGACATCATCCGTTGTCGCTCAGAATTGTAAGGGAGGTGATCAGGATGAGATTCCAGGGCCGACGAAACCGCATGTTTCCACCGTTTTGACACCAGTCGACAGTTGCGAAGGTCACGGTATTCCAGATGCTTCAAGAGGAGCGGCACCACTTCACTGACCAGCCATGAGAACTGATTTTGATTGGCCAGGATTTTTAGTTCGGGAAGTGCTCGGAACACGTTCAGAATGCTCTCCGTTTCTTCAGTTTCCTCCAAGATTATCGCCCATAGCTGTAAATAAAATAAATTGAGCAATTACTTATCGGCCATTCAAGACCAGGGCAAGGATGATTACTCTTAGCCATTAAATGGAATTGCAAATGCTACACTTTCAATAAATTCATTTGATTTTATACTACCTCCTCCGGAAATACTTGAAACGGACCCCTTCCGGCTTCATTTTCTTGACCCTCCATGACAGAGCACAAGTACCAACACAAATCCTTCAACAGTAACTCAGCACGAGTTATTTAATTATTCAAAGAATTTACAATTTAATCTGAATGACAACACAGTTTTGCTATACACTTTACTCACAGCCTTCAGACGAGCAATCCGGACTTGAGAAATGTAAACAAAAAAGCAAGCACTGATTGTTGAATTACACTGCCGGCCGCCAAAATTGCAGGCCCTGAAGGAGAAAAGCATAGAGTGGTGGTGGTTGCTGAAATCGCATGCCTAGTATTTAATACATACACGATAAGTTCGTGGACGAAGCCAGGGAACCGCTGTAATAATGGAAAAAAAACTAATCGGACTAATTTGGAAACATCATGAATATCTTATTCAATTAAGAATTCGATGGGGATGAAATATTGTCGCGCAGCTGCATTGCAAGTATGTACACTGCGACATACATAACTAAACATCCCGTCAGATTTGCTAAAGAAATTACCCAAGTTTCAAACAAAATCATCATGACTAGCAACACATTTGCGAGCTGTGGCAAGCTGACGGACACAATTGGACAAATTTTGTCTTAAATTCACTCGAAATGTGTGAAAATTACCATAATTAAGTGAACTAATTATATTCATCGGAGGTATATTTACCATTACAAACTTAACCATGAATGAACGCTTAACGGCAACAAGTTGAAATAGCAATTTGACGACGTTTACGAAATACCTGTGCTGGTCAATGAGGAAGGACACTATCATGTGAATTGCAACCACCAATACGGATTGCAAGGTTAATTTAATGACGGCGTCTCCAGTGATTTCTGTTTTATTTTGCAAAAAAAAGTGCGTAAATGGGCCACAGATTGTAGTGACCTACCAAGTATATTTATCCATTTTGTACACCTGAGCAGGGGAATAACCATAGACTTGACAGATACCTCCATTATTAAATTTGATGAGCTGCGCACAAATGGGTTGATGTAATTGTGAAAATTTTCAACAATTGTTAGCTGGAGGTGAAGTAATGATTTTAGGTTAAATTTATCACGCAGAGCCGCCATGGTCGAATCAATTTCGTCACTTGTCGCTGTACACTTAAATCGGTCTTAAATAAATTGGGAGAGCAATGCACAAAGGCCTTTAATGTAACGAAGGAGAACATTAGGGACCGCTTGTAACAAACAGGACATTATGTATTAATATGCAAGTTAATTATAATTGGTGCATTATTCTAACATTACCTCAATCGTATGTGTTATTTGTTTAATATGATATTGCGCATAAACGAAATACACAGCAATAGCAAAGCATTTTTAAAAACGTCCGAGTGCATTTGTATGCGACCTCCTCCTAAACTCAGGATCCTTTCATGTTTTGTACAATCAGAGTCAACTATCTATTGAGCCTTGAATATTACATCCTGTGATTCATATTTCTCACTTTTGCATATACTGGTGACTCTTCAGAATAGTACCATAGTATCGTTAAACTTACATATTTTTCAACGCCGTGCACGTTTTCAGCCCCAGTCATATTTTCGGTACACTATATTAAAACGCACAGTGTCTTTGCAAATCAAATGCATAGTTAAATTATTGGGTGACTATCCCCCGACCCTTGTAACCTCTCGCCCTATGTACAGCTTTTGTCCTGGACACAAACGACCAAGCAAAGTTCTGAATGTGAAAACTCAAATAATTGCAAAATACCATTATACGTCGAAGCAGTATAACAATTTGGCGGAATATAGCAACTGCATTCTCAATGACAAAGCACGCGAGTGACGCCAAACTTCCATACAACAACATTAAAAATATGTTAGCCACATTCCCACGCATATTGGGCTTTCTTGGTTCAGGATTTCTTGCAACCGCCTCAAACCGTGTCGTTTCTAAAAGAAATTTGGACCACCAGTTCCATATTCCGGAAACCAGGATCCCTTGCATTCTTCGGATTACGCTGGGATCCGCCGACCCTTCAATATGAAGTCCTACAGCAAAGTTGGTATAGTCTTCGCTGCCCACGTTAACCCTGTAACGTGGGTGATTTGAATGAATGTCACGAGCAAACAAGTGAGCCTTGAATGTAGGAAGTATAAGAGCGGACCTCTTGCAAGACTTGAGATGTTTTAGAAGAGCATCCTCGTTGAGACTCATTATTTCCCTTTTGAATATCTCGGTACTACGCGTGTCAGCGCCATTGTTAAACCATTCCTGCCAGCGATTCCAAAACGCCTGTCGAATTAGCCCGGAACAATTTGGATGGAGTGATGTATGTTTGTTTAGTATTTCTATTGGAGTGTCCTCTACGGTGGCAAGCCTAAGCAAAGCAGAATACCAATCCCGCGCTTCTGACGATGTTATGAACTCATGTGTATAATCAAGGCTATGGTGTGAGTGTCGATTTGGGTTTAGGGTGCTTGTCCATTCATGAAGTCCTTTGGTGTCATTAAATTTCCATTTCTTCGCAGTTATAATAATCGTCGATGGTCGAACAAGAATTCTAAAGTTGTCATGAACAAGTTGTGGAAATGCTGTGTACGGAATCAATATCTTAGGCGATATCAAGTTGTAAACATTGTCGCTCTTATATCCGTTGCTGAGCACAATTCCAACTAATAGGAATGACGCCAACGTAATCCGGAAATGTCCTTGTTTCAATACAGATGTCAAAAAGGGGTCTCCCTGTTCCAACAATACCTTCATCAAATGCACGAGTTCGGAAAACATTGAATCCCTGGACACCGAATTTGTTCGACGATGCACTGCAGCAAGGGATAACAAAGCAACCAGAATACAAATCCAAACGGTCCAGTTGTACGAACAAATCAATTGGTACAGTCCAAAGGAGGACTTGCCCCGATCGCCTCCACAGCTCGCAAATGTCAAACTATTAACCGTGTCCTTGTAGTGTAGGCGCAAATTATTACCTTCTTGTAACGTAGTCCCCAGAATTCTTAGGTTTAGGTGTTGCTCGTGTTTGTAAGTAAATTCTTTACCATGTCTCCACATTTTCCCATATCTGCAGTAGCGTCCTCCGCTTCCAGTGTTAACTGTTGCGTTGGACATCAGCGCAAATAGCATGGAAGCAATTCCTAGGGAAAATACTTCCGTGGGATCGGCAAGCTGAAGCTTTGCGATACCTTCTGAAGAAAGATACTCACATCTTAGAACGTTTCTGTAAAACTTAAAAGTAGATTCTTCCAGGAGGAATGCGCCATTGTCATCATAAATGTTCCACCGTAGTTCATTCATGGCTGATAATTGAGTTGAGAGCAACACATGTTTAAAATCTGCCACTTGTATTGGACGGAATCGCAACGTCATGTGATTCGCATCGGGACTTTCAAACAATGTTGACACAATCTGTAGGCTGGTCGCCTGCCTGCTATTTTGTCCTTTATAAATCACTAGCATTGTAACAATGAATTGTAATTTTGGATCACTTTCTCCTTCACGCATCCACATTGGGATATACGACGGACTTATAGAGACCATGAAGCTATTTAGACATTTCTGGTGCAGCGGAAAACGTTCCTCGTGAACGAATATATGTAGGTTTGGTACCAGGGATCTTTCTGTTCGCTGGAATTGATGTGACACTTTTGGAGCGACGTCAAATTGTAATGGGGGTATATCCGAATCATAAACATTGCTAACTATGTAGCCATACAAATGTGTTTAATACTACAGTTCCACTCCCTCATCGCAAGTTGTTTCCAATCGATCTTTTTGTTTTTCATCCTTTACTATTTACAACTTTCACGATCATATTATGTGTGTGTAATATACACAGTATATCCGTTTAAAACAGTGGCGCGTTAGCAATAAAGCTTCAATCAATCTAAAATTCCAATCACCCATGTGTGAGATCAGAACCTAGACTTTTTTGCTACATGTGAAATTTCGTGAATAATATTTAAATTGGCTGCAATTAGTATGCCATAACGCAATTGTATTGCAGCATTGGTCACTGCAGTGGAGGTTTGGTTAATAGTGCACTTAATGTGGCTGCAAAAATGCAGAAACAAAATAATTCATAGGTACGCTCGTGGTTTAGCTGATGTGATGGCGATGGTAATTCACAATTGAAATGCCCATCTTCAGAGATTAACGATTTTTAAATATTGGCACACCCGATCCACGTTCCACGTTCGTCCTGTGTTCTTGTCCAACATGTTGTCATGCCACTGTGAATTGGATAAGTTGGATTTGAATGAACCTAAGCAACAGTACAATTACAAACACCAATCCAACATCCAACTGGTAATATTTCCAGTAACATAGATTGTAACTTGTAATACTGCTTGGAATTTGAACACAATGGAATACTTAATAATGGCATGATAATCATGTGTAACAGCAGGCGCCCATTATGTACTAAATTTTCAACGTCTCTCTATACAATATATAGCATGATTACGTGGTTTAATGTTGGATGTGTTAGCTCAAATGAAGGTACTCGTACAGTTTATATTCGTAGCTTAATCCCTCCCTTCTCCCTTCCTTAGGAAGGTTACAACAACGGCACTCCAAATAATTAAAATAACCAATGCAACAATGAATTGTTAATTTGTTGATCATATATCAAAATTACGGTGTAATTAAGCACCTACGGCGGGGCAGTATTCCCGGAGAAGCACATGGGAACTATGGCAATTTTTATTTAGAGGCCGGACTGTTCACATCAATTCCGTACACTTGTTTCTTTAAATCATCATGTTGCCTTTACATTTTTTAAATCACCTAAGTGACAGAGGTTCAGCGTGTTATGGCTGGCTACCCGTGTTAAATTTACGTGTAATAAGTGTACACGGAGTTCAAAAACATTGTATGACGGGAGCATGGGAAATCAGTGTTGTATGATTTTGGCAGAGCTTTTTTCAAATGCTATTCTATTCAACGCCACACTTGACGTCTTACACATATCGCACTGTTAGTACAATTCCATAGGTTACAAAGGAATAAACCACGGCAGCCAGAGTGTTGCATTCAGCATATACCTGCAACAGGTTGATGATCTGAACATACATATTTCAGAAACCAATGATGCTATTAGTGCCGTTGGTACCGTGTACAAGAGAGAACAAATTAAGTTATTTAAGCGAAAATCGACAATAAGATATTAATCTAATGCCGAAGTAAATTTACATAGACGTGTTTTGAAAACATGTTTTCCCCCTATCTACATTACATACCTATTCCTTACATATTTTAAATGCGGCATATTTCATGGGCCCTCGGTTATATATACATACATACACACGTAAACACATACACATTAACTACATAGAGGGTTCCCTTCCATTATCCTTATTTGGTTAAACTACCCGTTAGCGGCGCAATTCTTCTGATACTACCAATGAACCAAGTAAAGTGATGAATGGAATAGTTCAGAGAACCAGCCAACAATCTTAGCCGCCGTGGTAGATTAATAAGTTGACGGTATATTAGAGAAGTGTTCTCAACGACAAAACAGGTCAGTGATCCGAAGCTTCCGTACAACAGGACAAGAAATATGTTAGCCACATTTCCGTGCATGTTTGGTGTCTTAGGTTCCGGATCTCTTGTAACCGGCTCAAACTTTGTCATCTCTAGAAGAAACCTGGACCACCAGTCCCATATTCCAGAAGAAACGATCCCTTGCATTCTTCTGATCACATTTGGATCCGCCGAGCCTTCAACCTGAAGTCCTACAGAAAAGTTGGTATAGTCCTCGCTACCCACGTCAATCCTATAACTCGGATGATCTGAATGTAGTTGTCTGGCAAACATGTGGGCCTTATATGTCGGGAGAATCAGAGCGGATCTGTTGCAAAACTCGAGATGCTTCGCAAGAGCATCTTCATTGAGCTTTATTATTTCCTTCTCAAATATCTGCGTGTCACTTTTATCCGCACCATCCGCGAACCACTCATCCCATCGATTCCAAAACGCCTGTCGTGTTAAACCAGAACAATTTGGGTGGAGTGACGTGTTATCCATTAGCATTTCGGTTGTAGTGTCCTTCCCGGATGTCAACACACGTAGAGCATAATGCCAAGCCTGGGCATCCGACATTATTAGGAACTCTGGCTTAAACGCAAGCTCATGATTAAAATACGGACTAGCTTGAAGTGTGGTTATCCACTCATGCAATCCTTTGCTGTCATTAAACATCCACCTTTCAGGATTTATAATAATATACGATGGCCTTACGAAAACATTAAATTTGTCATTAATAAGCTGATGTAAAGCAGTGTATGGAATCAATTTCTTTGGCGATATCAAGTTGTAAACATTGTCGCTTTTGTATCCGTTGCTGATTATAATTCCAACTAACAGGAAAGAGGCCAAGGTGATTCTGAAATGTCCTTGTTTCAATACAGATGTCAAGAAAGGGTCTCCCTGTTCCAACAATACCTTAATGAGATGCATGATTTCGGCAAAAATGCCATCCCTCGATGCATAATTTGTTCGACGATGTACTGCCGCCATTGTTACCACCGCCACCAAAATGCACACCCAAACGGCCCAGTTGTACGAACAAATCAATTGATACAGTCCAAATGAGAAATTTCCCCGAAAACCTCCGCAGCTTACAAATGCCAATTTGTTTACCGTGTCTTCGTAACGTAGGCGCAAGTAATTACTTCCTTCTGCCATAAGGCCTACAACCCTCAGGTTAAACTGATGCTCGTGTCTGTAACTAAATGTCTTACTGTGTACCTACATCTTCCCGTTTCTACAGTAGCCTCCTCCTATATTTCCAGTGTTAACTGTTGCGTTGTACATCAGTGCAAATATCACGGACGCTATACCGAGGGAAAACACTTCCGCGGGATCGGTATGGTGAAGCTTAGAGAAACCTTCGGATGAAAGATACTCACAATTTAGGACATTTTTGTAAAACTTAAAAGAGGATTCTTCCAGATAGCGTGCACCATTTTCTTCGTAAATGTCCCATCGCATTTCATCACGTGTTTCAAAATTATTTGAGAGCTGTAGGTGTTTTATATCTGCTGACTCAATCGGTGTGGTTCGTAATGTCATGTGATTTGCATCGGGATTTGCAAAGTATGTCGTCACAGTATACGTGGTGACCGTTTGCTGTCCATTTGCATTGCCGAGAGTTACAAGCAATGTTACAATGAATTGAAATTTTGGATCACTTTTGACTTCCTCCATCCACGCTGGCATGGAATATGAAGGACTTATAGAAACCATGAAGCTCCTGAGACTTTGGCAGGATATCGGATAGCGTGCATCGTGAACGAATATATGTACTTGTGGCACCATGGATCTTTTCGTCCTCCGGAATTGATATGATACTTCTGGCGCGACGTCAAATTGCCATGAGGGCGGATACCTTTTCATTCTTAGCACGAGGGGAGGGATTTGAATGGATATTTGAACTTGGCAGTTCCAAGGCTTTGTGTGGGCCGAGTACTCAAACAGGTTTAGCGCAACGCATATGTCAGTAATTTCGAGATACATTACAAACTGCGCCCCTCCTAAATATCTGGACAATGTACATGGAATTTTGTGATGATTCGGTACCTTGTTGCTATCGTTTGCTGGTAAATACCCATAAGGAGTCCAAAATAATTTTTTCCGCCTATAATTGACGTAAGGTATTGTTTCGTCGTAATGTAGAACTCCAAAGCCAGATCTCCTGATTACAGTGGTTGTGTAAGCATTTGATATTATATCCAGATTCTGAAAGTTATCCATTATTACATGACAATGTGACTCCTCAAATATGCTCAGTATTTCGGATATATTAATGACCACTTCAGCTGCTGCTGCTGGAAGCAGCTTGCTATAGTCGTCTCTAACTTGTGACCAGATTCTCTGTGCCTCTGGATCATAATTGAAGGTTGCTGGAGTCGAAAATTGAAACGGTAACGTTGACAAATAAAGGTGGTGCTCGTACTCTTGTGCAGTGCTTTGTTTAGGAAACAAGGAAGAGATGGCTAGAATGCCTAAATTAATGCAAAAGCAACGACATGCCATGTCGGCCAATTTTCTGCCTAAATACGTACATCAACTGCAGTGCTTTTCAAAAATACATCATTATAAGTTTTGACAATAAGTATTTACTGAGAGGATCTAAAACGAAGGAGTTGTTCGCTGTATATGAATCATGCTACTTCGGAATCAAAAAAATGTATGTATTGTAGTGACACGATTTTTATTGTAGCCATGTAATTCGTGGTGTCGTCCGAAAATGCGACAAAGTGCGTCATATGACAGACGATGTTATATTGCTGTGTAAGTCGTCGTCGTTGTAAACTGATGGGCATTACCAATAGGAGAAAGAACTAATTTACGAAGCCATAAACGTGATGAGTGTTGGACGGAAACGCAAAAATTGAATATCGATTTCACTCCGTAATGTTAAGATGTGTGTTGCCTTATATGCTTGTATAACCACATCACATAAGCTCGTTGTCGTGAGGAGAGGAATCCATTTCAAAAAAGTTCAAGTTCAAATTTTGCCAATAATCAATCTCGACAAAATAACCAACACGTCTATCTAAGTGAGTGACTTGTCCAAGGGCTATCTGGAAATGTGCTTGGTGTTGTTAAACAAATCATCAAATGTCCAAATATCCACAATCAGTTTGTAACGCCCACAGCTTGAAAAATATCTTGCCCTTACATTATATGTCCATACGAAATTGATTTTCATTTGACAGTAGCTTCTTTAGTTAGATCCGCATCAAGGGCAATATCTTGTTGTTAATTTTCTGCGTAATTGTGTATGTTAGTGAAGGTATATTCAGATAACTACATATAAATAATAAAATAAATATATAGGAAGAGAAGATATCGCCGGAGGACGATGGGGCATTCTAATGTGTTTCTTCCAAAACACAAGGGAAGATGAACACGAATGCTTGTAATATCTTCACAAATAATAAATTGGGCGGAATTGATCTTACTTATGGGTACGCATTCTTCGTTATTGACGTATTGATTAAATTGTATTAAATTCGCTTGTGCTTAATAAGCTGACAGAAACAAAAAACATTTGTGGGTACACAAGTTGGTAACGTGATCCAAGCTGTCGTTTGAACTGCTGGAACACTAATATAAATTGATGGTTGAAATATCACCTCCTTGAAATCGAAAACAACTTTATACAAACTGACTAGTGATTACATCAATTAAGTTGAGTGGTGTGTCAACAACACGCATACATAACACATACATCTGTCATAATACGTCTGTCATGCCCTGTCCGACTTAAACTCATATCAAACAAATTATCATGCGGTCCAGCCTTGATTAAGTTGTTTCTCCTAGATCACATCAATATAAAAACACACAAATCAAATCATAGTCTCACTTTACCACTTCCACTGTCAGTCATATGAATGACATTTAAACATGCGTGCTTTATAATGACAGGTTAATCTTGTGACAGCAGGGACTCATCACGTGTACAACTCGGAACATATCTATTTGTCAGTAACATCGATATTGTGTGATCCATTCTTAAATGTCAACATAAATCATAAGACCTCGAAATTGATTGAGTAGTCACGCCGTAAAGATTATTGGTTCGTTCGTTTGCAAAAATAGGTAATAAAATGAGACCCATATCACAGTATCTGACCAGTTTGCTCTTTGTTCCACTCCGGATAGGATTCTCTCTCCACATAGCCCAAAATGAAACAATTTCTGCTGTATGTTGTACTGGGACTGGCCTCCATGGCCAATGCCCAGCATGACCCCCACTTTGTCGACAACCGAACCACACTGGTCCATCTATTCGAGTGGCGCTGGGAAGACATTGCTGCGGAATGTGAACGATTTCTGGGTCCATATGGCTACGGTGGCGTTCAGGTTTCCCCAGCAAACGAAAACGTAGTTTTGATGCAAGGGGATATCCAGCGGCCTTGGTATGAACGCTATCAGCCAGTGAGCTACAAACTGGAAACCAGGTCCGGCACTGAAGAGCAGTTCAAGGACATGGTCTTCAGATGTAATTCAGTCGGCGTCAGGATTATTGTTGATGTGGTGCTCAATCACATGACCAATCGCGATACTGGCAGCGGAGTGGGTACTGGAGGATCTAGATATGACTCCAGTTCATTGTCATATGAAGCGGTGCCATTCTCTGCTGAGGACTTCCATGGGCCACAGGACTGTCCCACTGCTTCAGGCGAAATCGAAGACTATCAGGATGAGGTTCAAATGAGAAATTGTAGATTGGTTGGGTTAAATGATTTGAATCAGAGGAGGGAGCATGTTCGAGAGAGAATGGTGGAATTCTTGAATAGGCTGATAAGCTACGGAGTTGCAGGATTTAGGTAAGTAATTATAAAATGAAAATTATGAAATGATTATTATCACTAATTTCAATGCTACTTTTTGATTGGGTTTATAGAGTGGATGCCGCGAGACACATTTGGCCTGAAGATCTACAAAATATTTTCAGCCGCCTGGACGACCTGCCTCAAACTCACGGATTTGGTCCAGGAGCTAAGGCATTCATCGTCCAGGAGATCATTGTGCTCGGCGGTGATGAAGATGCTATGATCCCATATTTCAATTTTGGAAGGGTCACCGAGTTCAAGGTGGGAGTTTATTTTGGAGACCTCTTCAGGAAATGGAATGACCAGGCGTTGAGGTATCTTAGTACCTGGGGTCCTTCCTGGAACTTCATTGAAGATAACAATGCGCTGGTGTTTGTGGATAACCATGACAACCAACGAGGTCATGGCGCTGGGTAAGCAGTAATATGCCACACAATTAAATAACATTTCAAAATGAAATTATAAGAGTGCTTATTTTTATATTTAGTGGAGACGGAATCATTACCTTCTTTGAAACCCGCCTGTACAAAATGGCAACAGCCTTCAATCTGGCCTGGCCATATGGTCTTACTCGAGTCATGTCATCTTATCTGTGGGATGGCCTTGACAGCTCATCGTGGGTCGGGCCACCACACGATTCCAATTTTAACACCAGCCCGGTCATTGTAAATCCTGACATGACATGTGGAAATGGTTGGGTTTGTGAGCACCGTTGGCGTCAAATTTACAACATGGTCCGCTTCCGTAACGTATGTAAAGGTCAGTCGGTAACAAATTGGTACGATGGGGAAGCCGCAGCTCCTAATCAAATCGCTTTCAGTCGTGGAGGTAGAGGATTCCTGGCAATTAACAATGATGAGCAGGCATTCAACGTACAAGTACCCACGGACATGGCAGATGGGACATATTGTGACGTAATTACTGGAGATATAACAAATGGGCAATGTACTGGAAGATTGGTGACTGTGTCTGGTGGAAGGGTTAACGTTGATATCCCGGGTGGGTATGTGGAGGATTCTCTTATTGCTATTCACGCTGAAGTAAGTCCTAGGTGCATAAAAATTACATTTTTGTTTTTGATATAGGAATTACTGACATTTGTATCTGACTTTTATCTCATTTTTAGTCAAAGTTGTAAGGGCATCAAATATAGTCACGGAATCAGCAAAACTGAAACGATGATGATTGGCATAAAGTCACTGATACTGGATAAACACTGGATATTCAATTTTGTACTCCACACTATAATTTATTTCCACTTCTGTAATGTATTGTCATTCAAAATGTTTGAATAAAGGGTGTACAAATGTAATTGCGACTTTTTAAAACCTTTATTGTCTAGAAACATGAATGACTAACAAATAGAATGGCTAGATATTTAAAATCTACATACCTTAAACTATCAAAGGTCATATAGTTTGTTCTCCTCTAATGCCCTTGTATCCTATTTCTCTGAGGGTTCTGTAGCCGCTGTCCATAACCACTTTTCCCAACTTGGCTGCTACTCTCTTGCTAATATTTCTGGAAACAGCAGGGAATCCTCTCAGACTCTTCGATGCGTTAGGTCGCCTGGGGTACTCAGATTTTCATAATGCCCAGAATCTTTCAATGCCCCTAGCTTGGGAAACATTGGGGGCAATATGAGATTTCTGGGCGAAATCGACGTTTTCATCACTAAGGCATTGTGTTACATTATTCGCATAACGGGCTATACCCATGTCGAGTCAGAACTAAACTTCGTCGCGACTTTAAAGCTTAAGGATACCACTAACAATCGTGAGCGGATGCATTCTCTAAAACTCACTTCTCCAGTTGTGGTGCTCTCTGAAACAAAAGGATCTGATACGTTCCAATTTTCGATCAATGCCTCTCAAGCCAGGTATAGTTTCGAAACGTCGCTTTTGATTTCATTTTTGCGGTGCATGTCCCTTCGTTAGGGTCGGCAGCGTGTAAAAATTTCCTTCCCGGTACGTTCTGGTGTCTCACGGAAAGTACATGGCATCGTCGATTTTCAAATTTTTACGTGTTTTTGGAAATCTACCACACCCAGTTTTTGCACGCTACTCCTGACTTTTAAAGTACTTCGGTGCCGCCCAATTCAAACCGGGCTTATAGCCCGAGTTTTGGGCTTTAATTTGCTGCATTGTTTGTGGTTTACAACCAAGTTTCATGGAAGCGGCGCGAACAGAAACATATGTGTTCTGTTTGAAAACCTTCTGGACTCGATTCATTCTTTCCACGGTCCCCACGATGACAGGTCGACATAAAATTTTGAGGTATCTGGTAATTATTGCAGCCTCATGCCTCTGGATGATTGTGTCTATATTGCCTTCTCGTTTACTTTCACTTCTGAGATGGGGCACGCTCATTACCTTTGACATTTCAGTGACATTTTCGAAGTAGGAAATGGCCCATTTTTTAAACTTTTCCTTTGTCCCGGTTTTTATGATGAAGGCAAGGTAAAACAAAAATCAAAAAGTGGTAGTACGTGGTAAAATGCATCATGAATCTAGATCTAATCGGCTTTGTTTTCTCTCTTAACTCTAGCTACCTCTTATTTCTGATTCAAATGAGTCGCAATTACATTTGTACACCCTTTAATAAATGTATTGTCAGTAATAAAGCTATTTTTGATTAAAAATACAATAACAAAATCATCGAATTTTGTCTGATTGACATTTCATATCATGATACATCATTCATGTTTTTTTAATTGACACCAGGAATGAATGCATTATTTTATTGACACTGATTAGTGCCGAGCTTCTAGAATTAATTTACCTGCTCCTGTAAATGCATTTATACATGGGTTATCGATTAATCACTTCCATGTTTTTTTGCTGTTGGAATAGTTGTTGTTGATGTCTTCCAGTAGTTTCTACCACGACAACCTACACCATCAAATGACCCCATTATCGCTAATATTATATTTATCCATAATTACAGCACATACTAATTTTGTTCTCTAAAGGCAGGTCTCGTATGTACGTACGTTTGCTGGAATGATCACCAAGAAGTGACTCATATGAAAAGTCGGTGGATTCTTGGGACCAGGACTTGCTGTATATCCCATCCTTTGAAGTGCGTGAAGTATGTCTGCCCGCAAAGTAATTAATCACACTGAGCCTATATTATTTAATATGTTCGTGGGTGTTTTACTAATTGCAAACTGATATATAATGCATTATGAACTACGAGCTGCTTTATGTTGAATAATATAACGTTCTAACTCGCATGCATGAAAATAAATGTATTTGCTGAATGGTAAAACATTAAAAAATATTCACTAATTGTAATTGGTATTTAATAATGCTGAGCGAAAAATACGGTCGTCCACCTGTTATATGATACAATTAAATTTTGTCATGCCTTTCTTCTGGAAGTGAATGTAGACGTCGAGTCTGGACTTGATTTTTTTGGTAATATAAAAACTTTAAAAAATCTTGTTTTTGTGCTTCACTTTTAATTGTAAAGTAGGTATTTAAAGCGCAAGACAATTAGCTCCACTGCACTAGGTATGCATTTTGTCAGCAAAAAATATTCTAAGTCAGTGAAATTTGTCAGCAGTCCAGACAATTTACTACGTTGCCTACTGGACTTGTGTTTCATATTCTACCACTGCAGTAATAAATGATCATTTAAAAATATGTATGCACGTCATTGGGACAGTAGATAGCCTATTAATTTGTCAAATGCACTTTGACATAGTGTGGGATTTTTTTAGAAATTAGAAGTTCTTGTTGCTTGTGGTGAGATTCCAATCTGATGTACACGCGCTCAGTGTAATATGGCATTAAAATTTATTTTCACATAATTATAAATTTTTCCGGCAAATCGAGCGTGAAAAACTAACACACCAAGACAAGTCAAAGTCCCAGACTATATAATAAGAAAGCAATTATCCAGAATGATGTAGAAATAAACTGCACACAAATTAAAGCATACCTTCTTGGTCCATATATTATTCAGATGCTACTTGTTTGAGCACAAGTCTGCTTAGTAATTAGTTCCGTAGCGTACCTTAGTATTTTACCACGTATTGAAATGCTATAAATATGCCAGTGGAACACCGATAAATTATATCAGTACGAGAATTCTACTTGCAGAAAGCAGACAAATTCAATCAGGGACTCCATCACCTTACACATCACTATCCACTAACCTACGCGGTCAACATGGGACTTCAAGGGAAATTTTTACTTGCACCTATTGGAAAATTTTCCTTAATTTTCCTTCTGCTGCTGGTGTCGTGTGCGACCTCATGTAAGTTGACCGTATGCAACAATTTCTACGATAGTACTGCAAAAACTAACAATTATATTTTTTGGTAATTACAGTGAAATGTTTCAATAACTACTGTGCGGTGGGACCGGATGGCGATGTGACCACTTGCGTTGTTGATGGCGATGGAACACATGAGGATTGTGGCAACGAGATAAATGGTCTGGCAATGGCTTGTTATGAGCAGCCCATCAACAGGGAGTCGGGACAAGTCAAGGCAAGAGGCTGCGCTACTTTAAAAAGAACTCCAGGTTTCAAGGACGCCGGTTGCAGTGAAGGACATGGGGAGCGTGCCGTTGGTCATTCTACTTACGGCTGCCTCTGCTTTGAGGATTTCTGCAACGACCGCTTCAACAACACAATCAAGTCGAAATTCCGTATGATAAATGGGTTTCTCGTTAGCAACTCGGATGATACATTTGTCCATATTGATGCTGCAGAAGCCCACGAGAAACATAACGACTTGGAGTAGATGATATCGTTGCCAGACTGAAGATTTTATAAAGCAGTAGTAATTATTACACATATGGAACCGTTTTGGGATTATTAATAATATGCTTATTATACATAGCGGAAAATTTTGTGTAAATAAATACATCATTCGTTTCTTCGGTGAACTATGTAAGCGTTACAGGACGGCATTTTTGCAATCATTTGTCGCATTCCATTTGATAGAAAACAACATATTCATATCATCACTAAAAAGTAATATGGGCAGTCGAGATCATGCAAGTAAGCTTGTGGGTTATGGCATTTGTGATGAGAATAAGCTGGTGTTTGTACCGGCGGAATGTGTCATCATAATGGAGACGGAGTACGGACTCGATTAAAATTTATTGAGACAGTGTCAAAAAAATAATTTCGCGTTTCAAGAACACCATGATGTCAGGATCAAGCTCATGTCATTATCATAAAAATATATATACAGCTTTCGGTCGGTTTTGAGGTGCTGCAAAAGGTTATAATTAGTGATCGTATTCTCAACTCGTTACGTAAAATCAAATGAACCGTGAGAAATACTATTCTACTACAGCGTAAAACAATGTGTGGGAAACAAACCTGGGGAAAAAATTGTGTGGATAAAGGCACGCGACTAGAGAAAATACTCCAGATACCGGTTACTTGATTTCGTCTGACACTCGTACGTCGCAAAAAAGAAACAAGTTTGGATCACATAATTGCATGTAATCTCTCGGGACTAATATCGTACATTTTTGTAAACTAAAATACTATGTTTCTTGTTGTTTAGTTTGACCGTATGCACAGAAATTACTCCAGATACCGGCTCCTCGTGCACGAGCAGTGAGATATTTTACGATCCACTGAAAAGGCACATCATCGTACCAGCAATATGACTCGTGGCATTATGTGACGACCTGTATTGACCGCTCTACTAAAACTACAATTGAAGATGTAGAGATAGTAGGCAATATTTTCTTGCTTGTGATCATGACCTTACTGAGTAACAATAATTTGATGCCACATGTATCACAACTAAATCAACTCAATTTTACTACACTGTGAGCTAATTAATGGTATGAAAATTTTATTGCCTGGAGTTCCCAATAATTGTTGGAAGACTGGATATAAGATGTACCATGGTTTCAATATTACAGAGCATCTGAGTTTGTATATACTAACAAATGTTTACAATTTAAAAAAAATAATGACATGATGTCATTCGATAAATAATTTCACGATGAGATACAATGCTATCACATACATATGTGAGAAAACTTGCTCAAATGAGCATTATTGGTGAGATTGAATTCCTAATTGAGACAACTATAATGTGTTCTCATCACTTAGCATATGGCTGATTAGTCATAGTAAATGACAAACTAATTTATGTGGTTATTTTTTCCAGACAATATTTAGAACACGTACAACTGTAATACACAACACCAATCTACATGAGAAGAGAATGCCAGGGAGTAATGCCGCCTATTGATTCCCACGAGAAAACGACTTTTCATGGTGATATGCATATTCTGATTTGAATTTCAAGATGTAAAAATAAACTTCACGTAAAACAGGATAATATATAATGAGAGTAAATGCTAAATTTTTGGTAGTTCGAAACCTGACATTGCAAGAAGAAGACTGACGCATTAACGTTTAACGACTCTGAACCTTGTCATCACTTTCTCTCAAGTTTGATGGAAATTGCATCAGTTTTGACAGTAAAATGAAGCCAGCAATTTATATTGTCCTCTTCGTCTTGTTCTATCAGGCACAAACAGCAGTCTCATGTAAATTGAATTTTATACAAAATCATAAATGTAATGCATGCTACATATTTTTATATGTGATTGTGTTTCTTTGACAGTGAAATGTTTTAGCAATTACTGCACCGTCGGGTGGGATGGGAATGGAACAGTTTGCGTCGTTTCAGGAGAGGGTATTCATGAGGACTGTGGACACCCAAGGAGTGATGATCGTACAATGGGTTGTTTCGAGGAGCCCATTGATGCAAAGTCGGGACAAGTGAAATCTAGGGGATGCGCTACACTTGACAAGGCCGATCTGATAAAGGAACCTGGATGTAGCTTGGAACATGGAAAAAGTGCAAAAGGAGTTCGCATGTTTGGGTGTGTCTGCTTTGAGGATTTCTGCAATAGTCGCTTCAATAATACAATCAAATCACGGTTCCGAGTTGTAAATGGATTTGTTGTGAGAAATTCTGATGACCAAAATATTCACCTGATGACAACAAAATCAGATGATCATATCAACGAGTTACAAAAATAAGTTTATTCACCTTAACCATTATTCAGCAGGCCCTAATTTTTTACAACATTATTTAAATAAATCAAACATCAATTTAATAAACGTGAAGTACACAACATATTATAAGTGGACGAGCAAACGCATTAATTATTACTTCTAGTGCTCTTCTTTTCATTTGGTTTTGAATTTTTTTCTGAACCGGCGTGTCCGATATGCATTTTTCCCTCATGGATGAAAAAGTGGTTTCAACTGAAATTTGATGCATATTTTTTTCAAGGTCATGCTCCAGTATCCAAGGTAAGAGATGATATATACCTACCAACATTGCAGCTTTTCATGTTCCGTGGCATGGGAAAAAGTACATTGGTAAATGTAAAGAACATCGGGTTAAAAAACATACGAGCCAGTAACCAAACTTGTTCTGACAATCAGAAGATGGCTAGGGATGGGACTAATTACATCAGCGAAATAATTACATAAATTGAACGTAAGTTTCATAATACTCAAATCCTCATCAGGCAAGAACGAATGCAGTCATTCCCCTGATCATTGGCAATCTGTTAGTATACTGTGCTAATGTGTATTTAAAATTAATTTTAATAGCATTGACTTGGGAGCAGGTAGGTTGAAACAAAATTTCATTTGAAAGTCAATACTTTATTAAGAATTGTGTCGCATGTTTTACATACACTTAAAACACATCACCCGCTGTAAAATTGTTCCGTTTGAGAATAATCTGTGTGTCGGAAATACCAAATACATTTTGCTTAGCTACGTATCAATTTGGCGTTGAGCTTGTCCTTGTGTGTAACAACAAAATGCATATACATAAGTGAATGCAACACCCTGCACGTCCGTCTGGTTTGAGGAATTCTTGCGAAATTGTGACAACGATGGCGATGTAATGGATAGATGCATTATGCTCAGTAAATCCTGTTGTATGGGCTAAGTGAATCTAATTTGGTGACATTCTGTGACGTGCTAATTTGAATTACTTCATTGATCAGAGGTTACTGAAAAAACCAGTACATATTACACGAAACAATCAAAATAAAGTACAATGTGAGTGACATATGCTATAGAATGTATGAGTGAATATGATAAAAAAAGATTTTCACGTTTAGAATTTTAACGTTTTAGTCGCCAACATGGTACGATTAACATCAAATGGCTATATCAAGCGCTCTTTACAATGAGACGAAGTGTTTTATTGCGGATACAATGCCACCACCGAGATAACACAGTTCACATGCTGGAATAACCAGAAAAATAAAGTATTTTTTGTGCATCGTAGAAAAAGTAATATACTCGTAAATTCATTTAATTTGCTCGGAAATTCAAACGCCTGACTTTTCAGGAAATATTGTGGAATTTTCATGGAAAATGTCTTTCTGAAAAATATATTTTATGAAATCAACGGCATATACCAAAGGGTCAAAATATATTATTTAGGGAATTCATAAGAAAATTCAAGATTAGTGTTTGGGAAGGTGACCTGTGTGTCATATTCCTCAATTTAACATGCAACACGCTTCCGGGAGTTTCCTAGTTCGGGTCCGTCCCAGTTTAATGATACAAGTTGTTCTAAAATGGATGAAAAGTAGTATTTAGTACGTCATTGTGATGTTTTCATTTTAATTAAACATGTGTATATTATTTTAAACTTCTTTGTTTGGAGTACGGGAAGTATTTCCTAATTCGGAATCATACTTTAAAAAATGTTAAGTATTGAACAAATGTGTACACGTCATCATGGTATTCAGGAAAATCTTTGAAGAAAATGTCCGACTCATGTATGTCATTTCTAGTTTTAAAAATTGGACACTTTCGCGCCTTTTTCATTTATTCCACCATGTAAGTACGTCATGCGCATGTATTTTTAAAAATACTTGTACCAATGATAACGTCAAGTATGAAATGTAAAATAAATTAATAGTACCGCAATGTTATAATACGCAGAAAATAATGCTATAATCATTCAAGACTTAATGAACTATTCATGAAATGATAACATTTGATTTTCCTGTTCATACGTGTAAATTTATGAGCGGGTTCGAGACAATATGACTAGAAATCGCAGTGCTATCAGGTAATCAAAACCAGTTCTGTCTGTATTCACAAATGCATTTAATAGTTAGCAATGGCATTATCGTCACACCACGATATTGCCAATTGTAACCCCACTAACTCTTAGTTACCATAAAGAAATTCTGTTGACAGTGAAAGGAAAAATATATGCTTTTTAGTTGTTAACCCAGGTATACTGGAAAACAGTACTGGTGTGATATATTTTTATGCCTAATGTATTGCCAGGAAACAAAATGGAAACTAAAAATGTCAGAGTTTATTTTGTATTAACTTCATGGACAAGGAATTCGACAAGTTGTAGAAATATTGTGTAATATCACGGGATTCCAAGAAGTAAATGCCCGCTATACATTTTCAAACATTTCCTCTTGCACTTTGCGTATGGAAAGCAGGACCATTCCTGTTGACAGCGCCTTGGAGCCCACATATTCCCCGATTCTATACCAATTATAAAAATGCCAAGCGGCAAAAGACCCATCCTGATTCTGTAATGACGGCAGCATTTTGTAAAGATTCAATATCTTTGTTCGGATTTCAGCAACTTTTTCCTCCGGTATTACCCACAGCGTATTATGATGCTTATGCATATCCAACTCCAATGCGGATAGAACAATACAGGCAATATTTAAGGCCTTGGCGTCCGACGTTGTTTTGAATCTGACAAGCTCGCTTTGAATGAGGAGGGCCAACTTTTTTCCAAGCTTTATTTTGGCATTGTTGCTCGCTCGGATATAACGACTCAGGAGGAAGTAGATGATGTAACGATTGGTGTAGTATAACATGCCGTCTAGTATTTCTTCCGTTCCCTGCGTCTCAATGAGCTTGTTTATAAAATCGTCTACAAATTGCACTGTTGCATATAACCTTGCGTCAGACTCCAGTCCAAACTTGGTCAAGCACCAAAGGGCATTAATCATACTACCGGCGTCTAGCCTCGCATTGTCAAGGAGGCTTTTGTACAAAATATTCATGTTCTCGTTCTTCCCGTTAGGTCGAATCCATGCACCCATTTCTCCGTTGTTGCCCAGAATCAGATTGTCCAGCATATTCAGCATCGTTTGCCGGCATTCCTGAAACTTCATATGTCCAGTTTCATATAGTCCAGCAATGATCAGAGAAGTGTCGTCAACGTCATCTGGGGTCAACGCGGAAAATTTGTCTTGTGTTTGCAGGAAGTAGTTCCAGAATCCCGACGCTGCGCGATTGGATATCAGTATATTCCCCATCGTCTTAATCAAATTTGGGTTAATATATCTTTCTTCCCTCAGAATTGGGACTAGAAACGCCGTGTCGTAGGTTGACGGAATAAACCCGACAGATTTCTGCACATCAGTGCAAAAGTGAAGTTCCGCGGGAAACCCATACAAGGCACTGCAGTTCATCTCTAGAAAACGAGCGGCTCTTATTTCGCACGTGTGAAATTCGTCCCTTCTGATTTCCCCATCTTCAGACGAGTCAAGTTTCTCCCGCACTTTTGGAAACACTTTCGTGATGAATTCCTCGTACTGGTGCATTTTGAACGCTGGAACTGGGGACATTGCCATTTTATTATAATATATTAATCTACAAAATATTTGCTTGCTTGTGCTAAACTGTAATTGTTGTTTAAAAACTTACCAGAAATATTGTTATAATTTACCACCAAGAATTTCTATGTAAAGCTCTGGGACCGTTGCGACGACACAAAAGCTGGTAGCTCTTTTCTGTTTGTGGTGAACAATTTAAATGATACTTCATTCGGTCCACACGTAGGCATTTATTCGTCTGGTTAGCAATTCATAACAAGGATATTACCGACTTCAATATCGACTGTGTAAGTACAACTCGCATCAAGTGAGATACACGTCAGTGCCAAAATGCGACAATAAAAATGCAATCAACCCTCAATAGAAATGTGTGATTGTGATTGTGAAGTGATTGATGGGATGCATAGATATTCCTATTGCATTAAGTGGAGCCGAACATTTCCCGTAGGAAGGTCTTTACTCATTTAGTTTAAAGCTTGCATATACACAACATATTTTAAATGTCATCATGACGTAATATGAATTACTTCAGTTTTACTATTATTTAAATTTGTAAGCGCAGCAATTGCAGATAATGTTCAGTAACAGTAGTGACTAGATAACCAACAGTGCTGTCGTAGTTAACTTTGATAACCATTATAATGTATTCAGTTGGGGAATGGACCCCGATTTCGAAATAGAATATTTTACAATATGCCGATTTTGAAATACACATATTTAGCATTTGATTGTTATCCCCTTTTCCCATTTACAGAATTGATAATGACTCTTTTTTCAGTTGCTTCAAGTTCCAGTTACATAGTCGTGTGTCGACGGTCCAGCATAAAGCTTGCGTCAGCAGCATTCTACCACAATCACGACGACTCGCTTCCTTTTTTTCTGAACTCATGTATTCAGTCCATTCCGCACGTTTTCCTTGAGTTATGGCAAGTATTCAACCGTCGGTAGCGGTGACGGCTTTCCTCATTATGACTTGTGCCTTTGCTGCTATGATACATTTTGTTTTGCGTTAGTGCAAGATATATTTGTAAGATGTAACCTTAATATGTAACAAGCAGAATGGTGACGAATGCATGATCATCAAATCTAGTATTTCTTTGATCATTATGGTACGCCAACGAAGTTTGAATTGAGACTCAGCATTGATGTTTTAATAATTTTTGACGACTTGAGAAACTGGTGTATTCGAGGCGCCGTCCAACCGCCAAGAGAACAATATTTCTAATGGCACCTCCTTAAAATGGTGGTTTTGAACTCATTTAAACATTGACGCCAATAATTCCGGTCGGCTATTAGGTCCAAGGCT
This sequence comes from Sinella curviseta, assembly GCA_004115045.4. Lineage (NCBI taxonomy): Eukaryota > Metazoa > Arthropoda > Collembola > Entomobryomorpha > Entomobryidae > Sinella > Sinella curviseta. The sequence goes on along the minus strand of CM023202.3, from coordinate 30,073,119 downwards.
GAAATTCAGTTGCAATGGTGCGAATTGGTGTGCTACATATGAGCCAACTGGGTGTACATGAATGAACGTTGCAGTGACCACGAACCGACAGACAGACAAACATATCAATTACTGTAACTTCCTTTCAAGCATTCCATGCTTACGAGAGTTGGTAAATCTAAAATATAAAAATCCACACGTGTGGGGAAAAAAATTTCTTTTGGTATCGGTATGACGTGCTTCCTTATGTAATCCAGTTTGTTCCTGTGAATTTGAATATTTTAATAATAGTCATATCAATCCGTACATATAAAAACGTCAATCACTTCTGTATACTTAGTTATGCGCTCGTCAATGCTGATGCGCACATTCTCTCACTGCACTGCTGCAAACTTTGTATTTACAATGCGTGTAACACTGGTCATGCGGGATACAAAGTGTGCAATTTATGCATACCTAGTACATATTTGTTTACACTTTTAGCTTTGATGTCGTTAGCCAGTCCCAAGTAATTTATGAGAGGTTTATATGTACAGACTAAACCATCATCGTTTTGTCATTAGTTATGAAATGAGCAAGTAAATAAGCAACTTCGTCACATCTTGAAAAATGTAGTATATCTAAAACGCAATGTGATTAGCACTTTTTAGGTATAATTTGCACGTGTGCTGTCTTGTATAGGTGGATTAATTTAAGACTTGATATAAAACTGTTTTGCCTGCTGGTTTCGTCATAGACATGAACGGTTTGGGTTTTCTAATAGCTCCGCAGTTTAAGTGTCGGGTTCGGAGAATCGTCATTATTTACCTATATTGTAAGCTAGTGCATCACATTTATGCTGGCATCATATGAGATTAAATAATTCCGAGGTTGCTTAAAAATAACCATCTCAGGTTTTAATGTAAACACGTTTGTATGAAATGTGACATTTAATGTGCTTATCACAAGGAAACTCCGTCCAAAATTATAACCGAATATTTACGTAAGTATGTACGTCAACAGGAATGAAACAAACATAAATACAGAAAATGATTTTGATATTGTACGCGTCAAATGAGTCGCTTGTTTTCTTTCAGATTTTTTTGCGATAAGTTATTCGCTCGTGCACAATGAATTGAAATGACGATAAAAAATTAAATCAGCCCAAGACTACCAATGAATTGTCCGAGTATACGTGTGAATCAAAAGTTGGACAACGTAGCAGGAAAATCAAAACAAATTTAGTCAACACTCCTTGTCTGGACAAGAAAAACAATAACATAAGCAAATACCCGATCCACCAGGAAAACCGTTGAATATTATTGCAAATGTTTTTCATGTCATTAATTCCTCAGCAGGTTCTGCTGTTCGTATTACATTTAAGACAAGACAAGTAGGACGGGGTGGCGCCCAAATTACCTATCTAATTAGTTGGGCATTCATGCAAAGTACTAACTGAAAACTTTTTGAGAATATAAATTAAATTATGATAAGGTTCCATGGTATATAAGACTAATCCTACAGGTGTCTCAGTCTTCCAATAAGTAATACCAGAGAGACCGGGAATCCATACTCTTCATTTTACAATATCGAGGCACATCCCTCTATCGTTGCTTTTTGCTTACTTTACAAAAGAGACGCGTGTTTTTGTCATTGAAATGAAAGTGGCAGAACATGGAATATTTCAGAAAGCTATATCTTGTAGTGTCACGACTGTGATGTACATTTCAAGTGTAATTATTACAATTCAATTTCTTATTATTGGCCTAATATTTTTAATTTACAAAATGGCCATTACCACGATCGTGTGTGCATTTAAGTTTAAGGGAATTTGCGGCCCCTTAAATTATATTAGTTCTGTTGCTGCTGAAGACACGAGATGTTCACTTGTCTCTGTTCTCAAGTTAAGTGGATATATTAGTCGCCAGACGATGATTGAAATTTTTCGGCGCAACATATGGCAGTGTGAAATCAAGTCATCACGTGATATGACAAAGGAAAGATCGCTACAGTTGAAGCAATTTCCGGTCAGTTTCATGGGGTATTGGTTCTGGAAACTAGACTCATCATTCAAACTGGAGAATCACATTCACCAACAGGAGCTGAAAATGTTCAATCTAAACGCAGGCTATCGGGATGTTTTAGAGCAAATTCATCATCATTTTCACAACTCGCCATTCCCTGAAAATCGAAGCCCGTGGGATGTCACGGTATTGACTGATAATGACAATGAACACTACAGCAATTTCACGATCGTGGTCATACGGCTTCACCATTCACTAGGAGACGGCAAGTCTTTGCTTAAACTCATCGTTGCTGGCTCGGGAAAGAAGCAAGTTACAGCAAACCAAGGTAGCCCAAGAAATACGTCCTTGACAATTGGCCAAATTTCAAAACTTCCGATTAGCCTCATAACGTACAATCTGAAAACTTTGAAGATGAAATATTCCACCAAGGAACACCCCTGGCTTGTTTCAAATTCACGGTATGATAACTCTCAGTTTATTGTGAAAATCTCCAAAGAGATACCATTACATATTATTAAATCAGCAACGCACAGCCGGCGCCAAGCCTGTGCATCAGCCTATTTAATGGCAACAATAACAGGGGCAGTCAGAAAATTTGCATCAGTACATGAAAATCCATACATAAACTCACTTCCAGTGATGTGCATACTGCCAAAAGCAAATCACCCAGACTTCTTAACCAATCATCTTTTCCTTGCTGTATACAATGCACCAACAAACTCTAATTCAATGACTGATCGTCTGACTCTTTGCCACGATATCTACACAAGTCTCAAGGAGAACAGTATGGATCCCACTTGCACGGATATTATGATGCACCTTGTGGAATCCTTTCCAAGGGCACTAAGAAATATATTTCATGGTTTTGACATATGCCCTGTATTAATGTCAAATTTTGCTGGTGAGAAGGAACCATTCTTCATTGATGAGCATGAGTGCTTAGATTTGAGCTTGTGTGCGGACCAAGGTCATTCATCAGTCGGTAAGCAAATGCAACCTCATGTACTTTAACGTCTAAAATACCTTCCATTTCAGGTTCATAGTAACGTAATGTGTAACTTTTGAAAATACTAACGAATCTACATATACTTAATTTGATGCTCATTTCAAAATTTCAGGTGTCGTATTTTACATCTTCAGTTACAGAGGAAACATCCGATTTTATGTGATAGCAAAATCTAGTGTGATGGACTCGGATAGGTGCCGCGACTTAGCAAAATTCCTGGAGGATGAATTTGAGTGTCTGACCACGTAATTATATTTGTACATAAAAGTAATTTCGTAACAATCATGCATTTAACAAGGGCTAGGGTCTCATTCACATTTGTTTTTTGTTTGTTGTACCACTGTGACGTAATGATTGAAAATAAAAAGACAGAGACTGGCATCCACACTTCTTGTAGTATTGTTGACGTAATGCAATGTGCCTATAAAGCGTAGGGATGAGTTCCGTAATTTGTTCAGTAGTATGGAAGTTGGGACAGGCTTGCTGGCTGAACAAAATTAGGCATGCTCAAATCACCGTTGGTACTACAAAGAGCAGTGCACATAGTTTCAATAAATTGGGCTGCGATCATATCGTTGTTACATTGATAGTGAACTTGGATGCATCAAACCGAGCAATATTCATTCAAGTATTCAAATTTGCATCTGCACATGATCAGAAAACACCATTCCGATTCGAATCACTTCTGCAACTTATTAGACACTGCAGTTGCATGCATTATGCTAAATGCTGGTATAGAAACCAGTTCAGTATTTTTCTGCGTTTGTATTCTTGTGGCAGACAATGTTCTTCACCCTTCCTGATAAACTCAAATAATCTTCTTGCTTCGGTACTGGGCGACCTTGACCAATAGTGTCATGAGTACATGCATCATGCAGACAAATTTCATTTGTACATACTTTTGTTCGTTTACGGTAACTTTTATTCACTTCATCATGCGGAACTCAACAATTGTCATGCATATAAAAACATATGAACTCACTCATGATTTACCCCTGACGGGTACTTACTTCTTGTAAATTCAATACAAAAAAAAACACTGATAAATAATTAAATGTTTGATTAGATTTTAACAGAAAATAACAAAATACAAAAACATTTTAACAAAATAAATTCTATAAATATCAAATTTTAACAGAAATTAATTCATTACAATTTGTCATTAAATCTCTCCTCTGAGTTTGACCTGAGAAGCTGAAGAATGATTCCATCAGTTTTCCGTGCTGGATAGCCATCCTTAGCAACGAGAGTTGACTGTAGTGAATTATTAAAATGCTTGTTGCAAAAATCCTCAAAACAGAGACATCCGTATGACTCGTATTGATTGATGCGTTGTCCGTTCTCCTCACTGCAGCCCCCGTCCTTCAACGTATCTATCTTTGGAAGCGCAATACAGCCTCTGGATTTCATCTGATTTGATTCCTTGCTGACTGGCTCCTCGTAGCAAGCGCCTTCGAATCCGCTGGCCGGCTCACCACACTCCTCATGAACTCCATCCCCCTCCACCATACAAGTTGCTCCGTTGCCGTCCCGTCCAAAGGCACAATAATTGTTGTAACATTTAACTAGAAAATTATTAAAATAATTGACTCATATCTTGGTTACTTATTTTAAATTTAAATTGATCTACTTTCTAAAAATGCATAATGTCTTACGTGATAAAACTCGTGGCGTCTGAAGAAGCACGGCTATGATGAACGCGCTCACTGTAAAATGCATTATTGATGGCGAATTCTAAATTTTTGAATGGTTTTAGGAAATGGCGCAACAAATTACAAACAAATGAGTATAATGATAGGAATTGGTAAAGTACAAAATGTCGAACTACGTGTCATGACACGAAATTGCAACTGAGCAATGCAGTCTGTCCTGACCATTATATATAACGAGTTGACAGCATGGGTAATTGTAACTTATCGCTCTGCCGTTTCAACAAAGAGCTGTCGTTGTGTAGCAGTAGTAATCTGTGAACCAGAAACTGGTTATAAATCATTAGCTTGCAACAATGCTTGCCAATATAGTGGACTTCTAAGGATCCTATATAAAATTATATATTTATGCTGCCTAATGAATTAATTATTGCAGTAAAATATAACAGTTATGTCTGAACTACTTTCGCGACGCATGCCTGTCTGGCAATGGCATCTTCCAATGTACTATTCATTAAAGATCATGTATTCAATATTATCGTTCAAGGAAATCTCTTCCTCCTCGACTCAGTTTATTGTCATGATTCATAGAGCGGCGGTCAAGTTCATTGAGTACACTTTTTGGCGCATTCACACATTTATTATTCATTGCTTATTGAGCTTTTTCATGCCGTTTATAAACCAGTCCACAGTCACTTCTTCCTAGAACAATTGCATTATAGAAGTATTGATAAGAATCGAGCATGACGTATTTACGTTGACACGAAGTCCAAAAAATCAGTCATTGATGCATGTCAATACCACGATCCAAAAAACGCGGAATAATATGTCATGGCGTGTCACTCAAGTTAACGTTAATTACCAATAAAGTTTATGTATTCCTGTTGAACGAAGTAATTAAATGTGGAGTTCAGTATTGAATACTAGACCGTTGTATCGAATGCACATATAACGTAATACAATAATAATATCTGTTTACATGCAACATAATTTGTAAGTCGAGTCATGATTGAAGACGCTAACCAATTTATATTTTAAATTTTGCATGCGAGTAAACTGGTATTGCTGATGTGTTTAAAATTTGGAATTGAAATTCCATAGGTATGTACGATAATACTGCAACGTGAAACGCGCTAGATATAATTCATTAATATAAAATGATGGACAACTTACAATAATGACGCCTTATGATTTTTTAGTTGACGCGAAATGGTCCTGTATGCGTTTCTAATGTGTTTTTGTGAGTTCCCGTAATCATCATGAAAACAAATTATGACTTAATATAATTTCTGATTTATTTTTCCTCTGCTCAAAATTATTAATTTTGTCTCGCAAATAACCTACTCGCAGAAATGAATTAAATGCAATGTGTGTTTGACGATTTATAAATATAATCTGAGTTTGTTTTGTTACGAATTATAAATATCAGAGCCTTAAATCATAACAGTTACAATAACTTTCGGTAACCAGGAAAAAAATCAGGTTACTTGATCAATGCAGTGACTGTTCTGGTTCGATGGCATTCGAACAGTGCAAACAATTCAAATATTTATTTGATTGATAATGTGCACCTGGTGTTTCAGTAACAGTTATCTTGTTGATGTGGTTCTTCACGGCGCCTGTAATTATGGTAGAGTGCAAATGCAATGACGAAATACAATGATAATGCGGACAAAAAGGGTGATTGTGTTGTACGCGTTTATACATTTATTTATCGACTAGCCATATTTATGTTAATAAACGCATCACTTTATACATTTAACGAGCACATTAAATTAGTACGAGTGAAGTTTTTAAATTACTTAGATCTAAGCCGAAGACGGATTATTAATTTCCGTGGCCATCAAAACAGTTCCCTTGCTGAATGGGTCAGTACAATACATCCACAATTACCCGCATATCCGAGGTCACATTGTTTCCTCCCCATTACGAGATGCATTATATATTTCCGTGTTCTCATTTTTCGTAAAGCCATATTTCGTGAGTTCTGGAGATGCCAGTTATGCATTAATGACAAACAATCCCAAAGGAAAAGTAATTACTTTTCGTTTATGAAAATATAATTTTACCCACATAATAGGAATCCATGGCACAGAGGCGGGCTGATAATTCCGTGTCTGCAAACTTATTATTAGGTAGGTTGCCTCCCACAAATTTTGGTAAAATGTCTGTTGAAACCTGAGTATAAAACTTACCCAAGCCCCAGCCAGAGAAGTGAATCTAAACAAAAACCGAAAGTTGTGTACTGGAACCTATTGAATTTATTTACGAAATAAGTTTTGTCATTCCCAGTCTCTAACCTTCTTGTTGAGAAACATCTTAAATATTCCTAAGTTGGGAGCAAAGATTTTAGACGCTCCTAGAAAGTGAATCCCTTTAATTTTAACGGGAAGTGCTCAATGTGCCAGGCGACACATTGTATCTATCATTGCCATATTATATTGCTTTGCGTGCCCAAGCTGGAATCCTTTCGTAATGAAAACGAAAATCATTCCAGCTTTCTGAATGCCAGGGCACATCATTGATAATGTATTTGCCATTAAGACTATTGCTTAAATTAGTTTATCCCGCGAGAAGAACTGTACCTGCATTTTATCTGAAATATGTAAAATATACAAATATTATGGAAAATAATAATATTACCTGACGACACTTTTAATTAAAATTGTTACCATAATCAATGAGCATTACTGCTCTCCCAACAGAATCCCGGTGACTGAGAGTGCAGATTACAAACGTATCATGTAGATCCTGCCGATGAGTACTAGGTAATAAATAACACTTGTCGCCTTTCATTTTACTGAAATCTGACAACACTTGGAAAAATGAATTTATTTGGTCAGCGCTGAAGTCACTTCAAACTTCTTGAAGCAAAAACTTCTAGCAATGAACTCATCCGAATCGGTTGGTAGCGACAATTCGGGGTACTTGGTGACAAGGATATTTTTAGCTTGCTGAAGAAACCGGAAGAAGCGCCGCCGTCTTCAATAAAAGTGCATAATTGTGACAATGGGGAAACAACAACAAAAACAACACGCACACGTGGAATAAAATCCCAAAATCCGGTCCGTTTAGTTTTTGTTGTGTATATTATGACGCCGTCAACATTGTGATTTTTATGATGAACGAAAACAAATACAATATCATCACATTAGAAAACTGAAATGTTTCGGATTACGTTATTGAAAATGTTACTTGAATGTAGCACGTGGACGCGTGTGGCGTAGTTTTTTAAATGACTTGAAGACAAGCTGGCCGAGCTTGTCTGAACCTAATGAACCGTACGACCTTGACGAACTTCTTCGTGTTATGATTCGATACACGTAAGTCTCAGAACTGTTTAAAAATGATTCTTATATTTCAGTAGTGCAGTTCGTTGCAACGAGTCGACAACAAATACCAGCGGTAGCGAATAAAAGATTGTTGAATTTCGAAGGCTCGATAATTTTTATTTAAATTTGTAATTTACAATTTACTGTATGGTGTTGCACCTTCATCTGACCTGTTGTAAGTGCAAATACGTAAGTTTGTTTCTCATCATGATGTTTGCACCACATTATCTAGCAGCAGCAGTAGCAACTCATTCATACCCCGCCAAGTGGGTGGTCAATCTTGGTCGGACGCTTTTTTCGAGAATGGGAAAAAACGACGCTTTTTTGAGAAAACGGGGTAGATAATGCTTTTGGCATCGCGAAGCGATGCCGAAATGACCTGAACCGACGCTTTTCATACAAAACACAAATATATTACATATTATGAAAGCTTCAAATTTAGGCGTCATTTCCCTGAAAACCGCCGGTCTCCGGGAAAGCGTCAGTTGCCTAAAAGCGTAATTTTCTGGAAAGCGTTATTTTCTGGAAAGCGTAATTTTCTGGAAAGCGTGATTTTCTGGAAAGCTTGATTTTCTGGAAAGCGTAATTTTCTGGAAAGCGTAATTTTCTGGAAAGCGTAATTTTCTTGAAAGCTTGATTTTCTGGAAAGCGTAATTTTCTGGAAAGCGTATTTTTCTGGAAAGCGTAATTTTCTGGAAAGCGTAATTTTCTGGAAAGAGTAATTTTCTGGAAAGCGTAATTTTCTGGAAAGCGTAATTTTCTGGAAAGCGTAATTTTCTGGAAAGCGTAATTTTCTGGAAAGCGTAATTTTCTGGAAAGCGTAATTTTCTGGAAAGCGTAATTTTCTGGAAAGCGTAATTTTCTGGAAAGCGACATTTTCCTGCAAAGCTTTATTTTTTTTGAAAAGAGTTGCTTTTCTGGAAAGCGTAATTTTCTGGAAAGCGACATTTTCCTGCAAAGCTTTATTTTTTTTGAAAAGAGTTGCTTTTCTGGAAAGCGTAATTTTCTGGAAAGCGACATTTTCCTGCAAAGCTTTATTTTTTTTGAAAAGAGTTGCTTTTCTGGAAAGCGTTACTTTTATGAATTGCGTTATTTAGCAGGCGTAATAGCGTAATAAGACATTACTGGACACAGCTTTCGCTGTAAGTAACATTCACAGTAGCGTCCTTTGACACGGAGCAGCCTATGATGGCAGCCGTACTTTCACCGTAGCCTGCTTTCACGGGCAGCTTCTTTAACTGTACGGTGATTTCACAGGGAGCCACTTTCACTGTACGGTGAGCTCAGTGGGAACCGCTTTTACTGTACGGTGAGGTCAGAGAAAGCTGCTTTCACTGTTCGTTGTGTTCAGTGAGTGCTGTTTTCACTGTTCGGTGTCTGCAGTCGGAGCTGCTTTCACTGTAATATGACTTCACATGGAGCCGGTTCCAGTCCAAGTTACTTTCACTGGAATCTACTTCCACCCTAAGTTGCTTTCACTTGAATCTAATTCTACCCCAAGTTGCTTTCAGTGGAATCTACTTTCACCCCAAGTTGCTTTCACTGGAATCTACTTCCACCCCAAGTTGCTTTCACTGGAATCTACTTCCACCCCAAGTTGCTTTCACTGGAATCTATTTCCACCCCAAGTTGCTTTCACTGGAATCTAGTTCTACCCCAAGTTGCTTTCACTGAGAGTGGCTTTCACCAGGCCATGCTTTAACGGAACGCTACTTTCTCCGAAAGCTACTTTCACTTAACGCAACTTTCGCCTACCGCAACTTTCACCGAACGCAACTTTCGCCGACCGCAACTTTCACCGAACGCAACTTTCACCGGCTGCTGCTTTTACCAAAAGCTACTTTCACTGAACGCAACTTCCACCAAAAGCTACTTTCACCGAACACAACTTTCACTGAACGCAACTTTCACCGAACGCAACTTTCACCGGCTGCTGCTTTTACCAAAAGCTACTTTCACTGAACGCAACTTCCACCAAAAGCTACTTTCACCGAACACAACTTTCACTGAACGCAACTTTCACCGAACGCAACTTTCACCGAACGCAACTTTCACCGAACGCAACTTTCACCGAACGCAACTTTCACCGAACGTCACTTTCGCCGAACGCTGCTTTCACCGGAACGTTAGTTAAACGTACGCTTGCTCTCTGCGCATTGAAGAGAACGAATGGCGCGCGAAGCGAAGCTTCGCGTGCCGGCTTACGTCGCTTTTTGGAAAACTGGCACGGGCACGCTTTTTTGCAAATACTTACTTGGCGGGGTATGAACTCATTTCACAATACGAATTTGTGTGCTGTTGTTACCGCGTCATCGCCACAAGGTATATATTTCCGTGGACATTTCATTTACAATCAATTCTTTACTGATACGCTAGTTAGAATTAATATGCTACTATACGGCAAGGCTGCCAATTTTTGTTTAAATTGAAATTAAGAGCTGTCGGGTAAAGTTATCCTGAAATTGACTTATTTACAATCTTACTGACAGGGATCCTTATGAGGAGTCGGTACAATTAGTCCTTACAGTTATTTTAATTTATAGTTTCGGCTTTAACAATTAGTAATTACAATATCGTCTTTGTTAGGATACAATGAAATCGCAATAACCTTGGTTATCCCGTGTTTACCAACCTTACTATCTATCCGAATTTTTAGAATATATCCCGCCTTCTTGCTTAAATATAAAACATTGGATAATCATTTTTCAGAGCACGGTTTTATAATCATTAAAGTATATTTTATTGAATTAGCTAAGTGATATGGGTCATTTTTGGTTGCCCAGAAAATCAATTATGGGAATTCCCTTTTAAAATTACCAATCGCCGCCAATGCCAGACCCGTCGTGTAGGCTTTAGAGCCCCCGTAATGACCAAATCGATTCCAGCGAAATACTTTCCACGGATCAAACGAGCCATCTGGACTTTGCATTGTAGTCAATTTATCAATTAGTTTCTTAATTGTATCACGAACGGAGTTTCTCGATGCATACAAGAACGAATCTTGTGGAATGTTTCTTGAATCCAAATGCAATTTCAATTGCATTGCTGCGAGCACCATGCTTGCAACATTGAGTGCCTTTGGATTCTCGCACTGTCCTAGGCGGTCCATCTCATTCAGGAGCAATGTAGATATCTTATTCCCGAATCTATGTCTTGCAAATTTAGAGGCATTGATAAAACGGGATAGAAAAAAGTAAATGAGGTATTTGTTCGTGTAGTAAACCATGCCTGGTAACTCATCGTCCGTATGCTGATTTTTGATTAAGGAATCAACAAATGTTTCAATATAGTCAATGGATGCCATCACCTCAGGGTCGGTTTCAATCCCAAACTTGGCGAGAAAGCAAAGAAAATTAGTCAAGCAGCCTGCGCACGTATGGGCAACTTTCAAATATTTGTCGAGTATGATTATCTTCTTATCTGCCAAATCCCGTGGTTGTCGTAACCAAGTCGACATAACTCCATTTTGGTCACGCATACCACAGTCAATTAACTTCCGCGCAACCGAGCGACATTCATTGCTGCCAACAGCTCCGATCGAATAAAGTGTCATCATATTCACTGACGTGTCATCGATATCGTCCGGAAAGAGATATGCCTCATTTCCGTGAGTGAAGTAGTTGCAGAGTCCCGTTTTTTGGGGGCTACTTTTAACAAAATTGGTCAAGCAGTCAATTGTGGTTTGAGATACGCCCATGTCTTGAATTAAAGGAAGAAGAAGCGCCGAATCATATGAGGTCGGGATATGATAAATCGACTCGGTAGCACCCTCTGTAAATTTGTGCGCCTCTCCAGTGTAGCCGTATGTTGCACTGCAGCTCATGTCCATAAATCGTATAGCCCGCCTTATGGCATTGTCTATTGGAGAATTAGATGGCTTAAATGATTGTGACACGGTGCCGTATACCGTGAAACTGTCCACCAAGAATCCTTCGTACTCAAGCATTCTAACGGATGATTTCTCAAAAGAAGAGACACAAAAACAAAGTGTGGGTGTAAATAATCGAAGTATTGGAAACGAACTTTTCAAAACCTGATGGTTTCACTGTGAATAGAAGAAGTATTTTTGGATATGATCCGTACAAGTGATTTTGGACAAGTATTATCAAAGAGTTGGACAAAGATTTTTCACTGTGCTTAAATACTGATTGACATTCGTACTACCAAGTATTAACCGAATTTCTGTAATTATATGAAACCAATGAGACAAACACCTAAAACCGATAAGGAAATGTATTTCTAGTTCAGTTGGTTCCGGCCATTTAGGATGATTCTGAAATGTTCTAAAATGAAAAGTGGCGACTGTAAAAATAATTGTTTATCAAGTCACACGCTCGAAGAATAAGCGTCATTTACGATAATGACTAAGTTGTTTTATTTATTTAATTGGGTACAAATCATTTAAGTTGTACTCAATGATAATTATGGGATTGAAGATGAAATGATGAAAAATACCACTAAATGATGGTTATGAAATTTCTTCAGGTATAACAAATCCCATTTGCACATGGAGTAATATAAATTTAGTATTCAATTTGTGAAGAGCCAGAATACAACTTGAAGTGGGTAAACATTCATGCGATTGTTTTCCCTGCATAAATACAACTGGCCGATAATATAATTGCTAACCAATGACGCGTATTTTGTATGTTTCGTTTGTTTCGACATAATAAATGATGTTCATGTCATTATAACATAAGCAATTGTTCCCACATGGGTACCAGGGCAATGTATTTCATTATTGTTTCCTACTTTCCACAATCATGATAGATTGCGATGGATAATCTATGGGTATTGATATTGAATTGCTGTAAATGTAGCATGTCAAAATATAAATATAGCCGACAGTACATTGAACACTTCCGCGTGCAATTCTACAAATAAAGAGAAGGTGCTACTACTGGGATTAGTCTTGAAAATTTCGAAACATAACTTGTAGTAACAGTAGCAAATAGCTGCAAATGTCGTTTGTATACCTACACAGAAATTTCCCATCATTTTGAATGAGCTACTAATAAACATTGGAGCTAAAATAAATGTGAAATGTATTGAACGTCAGGTGAAATTTCTCTATTAGCGACGAAATGGTACTGCTAAGTTGAGCTCATGGATTTGAATCAAACGTTTAAATTACACTTACACGTGGAGTCACATAAGCTTTGTACCCAAATTGGGTACATCCAAATGTGAATGATGTTACCATTCTACAAGGAAAATATTTTGCAATGCTCTGAGTTGTCTGGGTAAATACCAATGAATTTCAAAAGACACTCGACATTAGGGTTTTTAGGGTTATGGGGAACGTGCAAGTTATTATACTTCAAATAAACGGTGATCAAAGTTTGTCCATATATGTTTGTATATTGCCAAAGTATTCACGTCCAACAAACCTTCCACGTTTCAGTATTGGGCTTACAACTGATAAAATCAATTGTAATTTACTTGTGTATTCTATGGTTTACCGATATGTAGTAGGGATGAATAATAGAGTCACCATCTGTTCAAGGAAGACAAGTAGTATCACCGAAATTCCGGCGCAAAATAATTGCAGTTCATACGGAAAAGTTTCTGCAATATTCATGACCATATGATTGTCCATTTTTAAGGTATCAGAACAAATATGTTACGGAATAGCTATAAATTATATGAAATATGATAATTCATTATTTTTTTTCGAAAACGCCATATTGATTAATTAGTAAAATAGCGTAAACGCGTGAACACAAAACCACATCCATGGTTGTTCCATTCACATCACACTCATTTTGAGCGGACAATGATTTATGTTATTCGGTATCTTGATGCAGCGGTTAGAGTAATTAAGATAACATGTTTTCAATGATCGGTAGGAATTGAGAACATCAATTCTACACGTGACTATAGTGAAGATGATTTCAGTGCTGTTTGGAGAGCTCTCAGAAACGAAAATGAGCTTTGATTTACTTGCTGTGACTCGGAAGACGCTCCTATAATTTCGGGATAAACGTTGACCAAAACACGACGTAAAGTTACATGTTTTATCTGTCGCCCACTCGTTGCTTGTGAGCAAAAATTGTAATAACCAAGTGTAAACACATTATCTGATGTTCTTCATGACCTGGTAGTGACTGGAAGAAAAATATGTAGTTAAATTCGCGGCACTGTACAATTTTATGACTTGACGTGATTACAGCGACCACCGCCCATGTACACATGGCATATCTTGATTGTGGCTACGGAGGAACTTGGATAAATGAACGAAAAAGGCCTACTTCAAGGTTCGACGAGCTGCTATCATGCCACCAATATTAACTAATAATGCGGCAAACATGACAACTCCATTCATTTATTTCAACGAAGCCATAGCATTGTTTACATGACAATATAATAAAGATCAATGCCATTTGGGTGCATGATGGTTACAAGAAAATTCAAATTGGAAGGCATATTTAAAAATGAATGCTATGCAAATTATCAGTAGGGCTAACGACCAGTAGTTTTGCAAACACCAAATGAAACTCCAACTCGGTTGAAAACACCACAACCAAGCACCATTTTTTTCTCGAGTTGATTCGCAGTTGTATAATTCATTTTGATTTGTTGACTAAATGCAAGATTGTTATGGCGCTTTATGCATTTATTATGGCCGAGAACGATCCCCATATAAACATACATGAATGTATTTTGGATCCTGTTTGGGTGAATATAGTAATATAGTAAAATCAATTACGAGAATAAGCCGCAAATAAATTGTTATGCCAATAGTTTATTCGCCGCGTTTGTATTACTTAATGTGAATGAATACATGCATCAAGAATTTACTCAGAAGTAACTACACTCACACTGACACCGCTTGCATTGCGAAAACAGGTTTGAATATTTTAATAAATGCTACCTTCTAAAAAAACGAAACTGCTAACTCAGCAAGTGATACTGTTTATCATTGAATGAGCCACTCGTAGTTAACAGTACATACGTCTTTATTGAAAGGCTACTTAAGATGCACATATTTTATTCATTTTCTGAATATTATTTCTTACCCAATTATCAGTGTGTTTTCAGCGTAACCCATTAATAAGCTTCGTAGGAAATTACGTATCGCCAATCTTTCCGGCATAATGGAGCATACCCTTAAACGTAACTTCTGATGTAGTGTCTAAGAAGAATAATTAGTTCATTCCCTGTGTAAATGGACTCGTACGTTACTGGTTGCATACTTTGGCGATCTAAACAGCGCAGAGTACAAGTTGACCCCATTAATCTACCGAGAATAATGTTACGTAAGAAAACAAAAATCATTGATCGAGCTGCACCGTTCACGGTGAACATAATATTATTACGAGGAATTCATAATAAATTCGTGTCAAGATTTTCCTATAAAGATTATTGCTACCATACAAAATCAAGAATGCATTTGCGTTATGCATGCCCTCATGAACGCTGCTCTAGTCACACTCCGTTCTGCAGATATTTCAACGACACGTACTTGGATTGTTGAATTTGCTACGTCGTAGTTAACATTTTTAATTAGTTATCATAAAATGACGCCCAGGTGCAACGGAAATGTGCCTCAGTTCCTGTGGTTGTGTTAGTGTCTTCAATTGCTCATTTCGATGAGCAGTGGCTGTGTATGTTTCAGCAAATATTTGTATATTGCGTGTGTCACTGAGTAATAAATGGCAAATAATTAAATAATTAAATGATTGTATGATTCCAGAATTCACCGGGACACTTCTCCGTCTGTCGACATAATGACGACTGTCCAGAGTGTGGGGAAATGGAGCGATGCTGTGACGGATTACGAATGACGGCTGGTCAGCGCGCCGCACAATTTGGCACATGCGCATGCTGCAAATGCGAAACCAGTGCATTTCGAAATGATCCCAGTCAAATGAGCACAGTTTGCAGTTCGGGCTCGTGGAGGGAGAAAACCTTGCTGGGAAGAATCTTTTCGTAGCACCTTCCAGGAACATAATTCTAATTTTGTTAGAAAGTGACTGTGCGTTTCTCGTTTTGTCACTGCTGTTTAATGTAATAAAAGTCAATTTAGTTTGGTTACATAAACTTTAGCTTCACAGTGTGTATTATTTAAACCTGACACCGAATAAATGCAATTATCAGCCACTCAACATTTGCTGCAACCGTCGTGAGGTATTAATATTTTATTATTTGTCATGTAGTGTTAACTCGTATTAAATTATATTCAGGATGTAGCAATGTAAGCAGCTCACCGTGCCGAGTGTGATGCTGATGAGACTAACGATATGGCAAAAAAAGTCCCTGAAGGGTGCAAAATAAGAACTATCAACACCGAGTTTCGGTGAAGATGACCTCTGCACCATAAAACCTGCCGCAATAGTGAATGAGACGCTGGTCCCTAAGACACAAAAGCAAGTACTATTTTCTGAGCATCAATGCGCGTCCCCATTTTTTCATTTATACAATTTCTCTCCATGAGTGATTGTTGTTGTTACTTTAAAGGATTGGTACTGATCTTCGCAGGAGCCAGAAAGAGCTCAAGTAAAGTAAAGAACTGGAGTTGTATGTTCCCTTGTGATGTTAAGTGGTTTCATTGTTTCTTGTACCGGACGACGGAAAACACCTAAAACACAAATATAGATTGAAAGTTGTTGCACTTGCCATCCGTAAAGGGTTGGTGAAGGGAACGGCAGGATGCAAGTGAAGGCTGCTTTTGGGTTCAAAATGAATGAAGCGTTGTTTTGAATCAAATTTCTGTTGACAATAATGAACATACCAGATGCCCTCTCAGCTACCATATCATGCCACAAAGAGAAATTGTCACACAAACACATTTCGGAAATATGAGCAGCAGTACCTCTCAATCGCAAGCTATCTGCTGGGAGTAGGAGCGCAATAAATACATTGAATGCAACGCTTGTTAATCTTCATTTTGTAGGGCATTTTTATTCTTTATTATTCCCCATTACTATTGCTAGTGTACGTGTAAATATGATTTCTATAAAAATAGTTGATTGATTGATTGCATTTTACATAGGTGATATACTGTTCCGACATGCCAAAAAGTATTGGAATTGCAATATGAGTCTTTTAAATTGGAATTGCTTTTAAAACTGTACCACTCTGCAATATATTAAATAAATTCACAAACCAATTATTTATGTGGAAAACATCCAAGAAATATATTTCTATGAGCAGAACCAAACCGTATAAAAATAAAAGATTGTCAATTTAATTATATGTAAACTAGGTAATCAAACAATGTTATACCATGTTTTTTGTTTCATTATTCACCATCATCCATTGATGACATTTTGACCTACGTTATATTTCTCCATCGCTTCAATTCGCTGAACAAGTGTTGGATGTGCGTCGTACCACGCAGTAAACAGTGGATCAGAAACCGGAAATTGGGAATCATCTGCTTTCAAATTATCCTTAGCCAACCCCGAGACAAAATGATCCCCCAGTCCCACAGCGGCAGTGAATCTATCCGCTTCGTATTCTTGATCCCGGTAGATTTTCATAACAACCAGATTTTTCATTACAACAAAGATGACCAACCCTGCAATGTAAACCTGATTGTTGTAGTACACTGTCAATCCTGCTATCATTATGGTACGAATAGTGGCGAACAAGATATCCATTGTGCATCTAATAAATCCGTGCATGCCTTTCCAGTGGCCCAGTTCATGGGCTAGAATTGAGAGAACTTTTTTCTCTCTTGACTTGATTCTAGCCTTCATTTCAGTTGGTTCCTCGACAGAATCCAGCACGTTAAAGAGTGTGTCATCCAAATAGATCCGCTCACGGGTTATTGGTCCCCCACAATAACAATTGCTGCTTTCAGTGAGGACGATTCGGGATGGTGGAAAGTTCAAGCTGGCAGCCAGCACTTTCACCTTGTCCGCTAAAATCCCAGATGGTAATGGTTTCGTTATGCCACAAAAATCTGAGCAAAATTGCTCGCAAAATAACAGCATTTCAAGCATTACGAGGATAATCAGTGGATACATCGCTTGAACACAGAAAATTACCCAACGGATTTCCTCGATGCCAACGTACGACGAACCAGAATTGACCCGGTCTATCCAATAAACCAGAAGTAAGCAAACGGCCCCGATTGTTGAGGTAACAAGGGCAGAAACTGAGAATGAAATTGCAGGCAAGAATATAATAGCTTTAGCATAATACTTCCAGCTGGCCAAAGTTTGAAAAAATGAGTCGGTAGTTTCCATTGAGAATTGTTCACAGCAGTCGCTGATGAGTTGGTAAACAATGGTGACCAGAAATAAAAAGAGATAAATCTTGCAAATGTTCCTGAGTGGGTTATCAATGGGTTCCTCTTTCATTATGGTGGAGGAAATTTGCCACAATGATCGAATACATCCGGTGAGAAGCAAAATCTGAGAAAATTACAAAAATATGACACAAATTATCCTTCAAACATATAACCAAAAAATTCCATAAAATCACTTGAATGATACGTTACCGTAAAAATGGTGCATTTGCTAAGTTTGAAAATTAATATGAACAGATTTGTCCTCAATGTTCTGACCCCGTACTGCCGAATCACTTCAAATTCAGATGTTGTGTAATATTTTTTGAGCGCATTCGGGCATGTTGCGGAGTTGTACATACTTAATTCACGGTAGAAAAGGTATGCTTTTAACAAATAAAACACCCACAGCCAGGCAAGCAACATGTAGATGTCATACGAGACACTTTGAACGGCGTCAAGGACGTACGGCACCAGATCAACCCAAGACTCGATTTCGAACTCTTCAAAAACGGCCGTCCAATTCAATTTTGATATCTCCGTACTCCTAATTCTACACATTGCATTATCCATTTCTCGACTATTTGTCTCAGCTGCGCTACAAGATGTGACTATCACCATCGGAGAAAACTGAGTCGGAAAAAATATTAGTACAGCACCTGCGCATTTCAGTTCACAATAAACGTTCTAGATAAAGGCAAGAGTCACACAGATTTAAACACGATTTCAGGTATGGACACTTCTCATTGTATGTTATTTCACATTATTGTGCACTTTTCTCTGGTATCATAGGATGTGATACAATAAATTTGAAACATACCGTCATGAAACAATTTATTTTCAAGACGACGAAATATTAGTTTTTACAAAGTGGCACAGTTTTGCATACCATTCTGGCCCTCAGCACTCTGCCCTAAAAATGAACATACATGTACCCTCTTGTCTGTCTCAGTTCCTTTATAGCCTTGAGTGGAGTTCAATTCATGCATTGTGTAAAAATAAATGTGTACGAAAACCCTTAAGAAACGACACACAAAATCAGGTTTACAATCCACAAAGAGCTATAGAAGACAATCCGGTCGCAAGTGAATGCTGTGTAGTGTTCATAATGAAAGCAATTATTGTTTAAAACCAAAGGGTTTCTTCCAATGCTGAGCGGACTGGTTATACATGTTAGTCCTTCACCCATAGGGACAACGAATATTTCCGCACGTCCGTTATATTTAACAATAGGCAGCAATAGTTTTGAACAACAGATTGAATGTTTTGATTTCGACCTTAAGTATGTTGTTGTACAAAACTGACCGGATACATATAAGAATCAATGCGTTGGTTCAGATGTCCCTAACTTAATGCGTACTGATGATAGCCTGCTTTGTTCTTCAAAAATATACATATGAATTCTTTGCCCCGCCCATTCACTTGCACACAAAAGTTGCAATAAAAGTTTTGTGTTTTTGTGCATTATGTCATGATCGTTCCGGACAAATTTGTAACCGAACATTCGGTTCGTAAGATGCAGTTTTTGATATACCATACGTAATAAAGAATGTACTCGTAAACACTTTAAAACTTGCTGCTGACAATTTGTTTCTGAAATTGTTTACACCGCTGCACCTACATACAATGATATTGTCATGCCAAAACCTACAAAACTTTTCATGTTATTGCATAATATTCGTCGAATAAGTCTCCAAATGCAAAGTATATCATTTATAAATGCCCAATTGGTATATTGTCTTCGCCACTGCCTCAGGTGTCAATGTCTTTCTTGCACTCTGTTAGTGTGGCTGAAATCCGCCCAAAAATGATTCACAATTGTACCAAAATGAGTGCAGTGGATTCCGTAGAATGATTCAAAATTATTTTACCCAATTCAAGAATAATATTCTGATATTGAATGTCAGAACCACCAGAATATGTTTTTGAGTGCTGCTTTGGTAACTAAGATTAATAGCTTGGCAGAATAATCGTACAAAACCATCCTCCCAGTGGGCATGAAGACTGTCCTGAGGTTTTTTTACATACATATTGTGGAGTGACATATAAATGGACCTCATCGTCGTTGCCGACTTGATATGATTGAAATTTAATAAGAACAAACGCAATAAGATTTACAGTTTGAAACAATGTTATGCTGCAATGCTGCAACATACACCACCTGCGTGTGGCACCATAAAACGGCCTACGCTTAACGATGTATAAGATTCAAGGTGATCGACATCGATCGGTGGTCTGTTATTTCAACCACAGACTGCTGTTGATAATGAATTGTGTTGATTCAGGCCAGCCAGCTTCATCAGGGTATACGATGCCTGCTTAGTAGGTTGAGAACACAAATTTGGGTGTTTTTAGGCTAGTTGTATGTATATGTGGAATCATTTAATTTTGGATCTTGTAATGCGACGATTTTTAAACAGCGCCGTTGTGGGTTAGATAGCCATTTCTTTTCTTTGCTGTGTAGCATACACCACGTATGAATATTCAATTGAATTGTTACGATGCATTGGATAATATGTACGTGGCAGTAGCAACGCATATTATGGGATTTCCTGTAGTGGGAAACGGAAAGCTTGGTGGGAGCATGTACTTTATTAACTACCGGAAGCATGAAATGCTTGAAAGGTAGTTATAGCGATTGATCTGTTTGTCTGTCTGTCTGTCTGTTTGAGACTCAGAAAGTATTATAAGGATCAAGTATGTATCCAAATTTGCTATTTATGCATTCGTCACTCTTCCGGTTGTTATGTATTAAAGGTTACACCTTACTAATTATTTCTTGTTTATGTGCTAAAAATGTTGCAGTGAATTCAATTTACTGCAACAGTTTTTAGCAATTCATTGAATTGTCAATATTACACTACCACCTTGGTTATCTAATCATATCAGCAATGCATTACTGGTCGCTGATTTAACGCCAGCAATAATATTTAATGGCTGCCCAATGCAACATTCCTGGGAATCATATTTATAATTCCTGAGTCCTTTGGGATGCATGGCTAATTTTAAAAATCATACTCCGTTTGTTTCAGGGTAGTTAGTTGGTGGCTAGGTGACATTGAAAGCGCTTAGCTTAGTATTGATGTTTATCGTCTGCTGATCGGTTACAAACACTACTTTTGAATGCAAACAAAAAGTTATTAACACTCTACCCTTGTAATGTACTCAAGCGTTTTTATAATATTGCATGTTAACGCGACATGTAAGGGGTAACAGAGGTGGTATAATACACCAGGGGCAACATAATATAGTTTTTCTGGACGATGATTAACTATAAACGGTTAAAAGTCTAGTACCAGGTGTCCATTTGGATGTGGAAGCATTCTATAAAGTTGGCATATATACAACCTGATGATGGGACGACGAAGCTTTATATATTCGGATTATTCTATGCTGAATCTGTTAGGGATATTACGAACATTATTTGAGCGGCGACATGTGAACCAATATGTGTATAATGGATCCTTAAGGCATATAACATGATCTTGCCAAGTGTATAAATTAGCAACCTTTATGGATATTTTGTTTAAAAATTGTTGAACCATTAGGGCCAAAACGTATATCTGATGCTAGCCTGCAGTACCCAACAAATATTTTCCATTTTATAGTTATATCTATTGATTTTTGCTAGTCTAACGCTTCGTTCATTAACAAATGGGATTATGCCTGCATTTGAACTTGAAATCACTTTCTGTGGCAACATATTGATTACGGTCCGCGGTAGTTTACCAGGAAAGCATTTCCTTTAAAAAAAATCATTAGAGCTTGGTAGGTAACACATGTACACCCCACGCCATCTTAGAAATCAAAATTTGGAAAACACATAAAGCATACATGTTATTTATTCACTTAAAATCCAACATCTTAATCTCAAAGATTAACATCACAAGTCTCTGATAACTCATTACCGCCTGAAATAATGCCAAAGTATTCGTTAGCAATTATTCATTGAACCCGACATCCAAAAAATATATAACTATACTTAATTATAACAAAAATAGTATAGTCTGCAAGCAGCAATGTTCAAATCTCGAGCTCAGACAGTACTGTTGTGCTTTCTCCCATTAGTTTCATTTCCGTTTACTAACTGTACACTACTGCAACTTTCAATCGCATTCGACAAGTTCAGCGTGTGCAATATCAAATTGATTCAGAATATTATGCTCGCACCGGTGAATAAGAATAGGTCCCAGTAGGATCCCCTCCCTGCAATGGATTTGGAACCTTTATCATTTCCAATGCTCACCCATTCCCATTACTACAAACCCAAACGGGGGAAGTGGGTTTTTCAATGTTACAGAAAGTACACATTCGATTTGCGTCCTTTTCGTTTGCGTCGCAAACTTGGATCATGGGCCTCCCGTTACTCTCGGCAAACATGCGTTGTGTATGCCTACATCCTGCCATCATATTGTAGAAGCTGTAACGTCGATTCGAGCATCTTCCAAATTCTGGAGGAAGGAAAGAGCAAAGAACATATTGCTAAGGTTTTCAGAAAACTGTTTCCCATTAATATGATTGATGAAGTATTCGTGGTCGGCGCCAGGGGGATTGTTGGTGTACTGCAGAAAACGGTTTTTATTATTCTCCAAATGAAGAGCAAATTACGTTATGTTCCGGACGACGGAAACAACATATTCTTTGCTACTGATTGCTTATTTGCCAGGTACGCCGGACCACCTACTTTACCTGCCAGATTTGTTATACCGATGGGAAGAAGATCGAACCGTTCCTTTGTTTCAACGTGGCTTGTTGCAAAGAGAACTGCATTCGTTGCCGAGATTGAAGGAAATGTAAAAGCTCTGGTAAATCTGACAGTGTCGGTTTGTTACAAAGATTTCTCCCAAATAACACCGCAAATCATGCAAAAACTACATGTTTTCGGCATTTGATTTCATTACATGGATGGTGCTTCTAATTTTTGCTATTGTAAGCGGAGTAAGCATCCACTTGTACGATTTGCTAACTCCGGTATCGGAGAAGCTTAGTCGAGCAGATGTATTCATGAGATTGGTTTGTGTCTTTAAGATTAAATTAGCGCAGGGAATAAACATGGCAAACAGTTCTAAACACATCGTGGGACCATGGGTGCTTTTCGGGATGGTTTTTACATATGGCTATCTAGGAAATATTATCAAGGAGCTCACAAAGCCGACAGAGATAAAGCCGTTGCTTACTTTTCCAGAAATATTAAATACCAACTACACATTGTACCACCCCAATGTTCAACAGTCGTTGGCAAGGAATCTCATTAGATTTATTCAAGTAAAACTGCAGTAACAAAATGCTAATGAAGAAACTGTGCTCGCAATTTCCGAAATGACGATGCTAATGGGTCAATATTGGGAAATGAGAAGGTTTGAAACAATCAATACGAGTGGTTGGTATGAGACACTGGAAGAAATGGAAAAGCGGACAAAGAAATTACTTGTCAACCCCAAAACATCAGAAGAATTAGCTCGAATGGAAAATGTCAAATATTTCATGCAGCAAATGGCACGGTGCAGCAATGTTGCCTTCTTGAATAGACGGAGGAAAGTAAAAGAATTTGCAGTGAATCTTTTGCGAGATGGTTTTTTGAATTCTAAATATCTGCATATAGGTTGCCGGCCGTTGGAAAGCCGGTATATTTGAGCGGTGTTTCATTCCTTTCCGGCTCATTGCGCACGTATCTCAACAAAATTATGTGCTGTTTGAATCAGGAATCTACAACTTTTGGATTAAACGGATTACAAGAGAGGATTTAAGATTAGCATCGGTTCGGAGTGCAGGAAATTCTCAAACAGAAAGGCTATCCGTCTCTGAAATGGTAGCTTTAAAAGGGAACATACGATATGTATTATATTTCCAGCTTGGTACAAATTTATCTACTGTTGTTGTATTACTGGTAGAGATGCGACAAAATAAGTTTAAACAAATTAAAAATTTATGCACTTGGATTACAACGCTTAAACTACGCACTAGAAGAACGCACACTATAATTCAAACATTGCGAGTTTAAATGAAGTGACTTATAAATATATTTTGACAAATTTATTTTGTCAATTACTTGAAATACTATGTATTCACATATACGATTTACTAACTCCCGTATCCGAAAAACTTAGCCGAGTAGGTGTATTCATGAGAATGTTGTGTGTATACAAGATCCTTATTCCAGGGCGTAAGCATGACCAATAGTTCTAACTACACCGTCGGCCCATGGCTCATCCTTGGAATGTTATTTACCTGTGACAATCAAGGTTACAATATTAAGGAGCTTACCCGGCCGCCCGAAATTAAACCGTTGCTCACATTTCCAGAGATTGTAAATGCCAACTACACCTTATGTCATCCAATTCTTCAACCGTTGGCGGTAAAACTCATTGTTGATGCGATTCCACGAAAGTAGCAGGATGCAGCGACATCGCGTATCTCAATAGCCGCAGTTATGTGACCGCGGTGGCTGTGAAGCTTTTGCGAAACGGCTCGGTTAATCCCAAATACTTACATATTAGCAGGCAACCATACGAAAAGCTATATATTCTCACGGCGTTTTATAACTTCCCGACTCTGCGGATCACATCACGTCAACATTGTATGCAATGTTTGAGTCTGGACTGTATGATTTGTGGACCAAAGGGCTTTCTACTGAGATGATGCAGATAGGGTATGGCATCGAGCTAAACCAAGTTCGAATACGGAGGAACAGTCCAGCTTGATAACAGTAAATTTGGAGGGAAAAATACGATATATATACTATTTTCTATTCATTACCAATTTGTCAACAGTGGTGGTATTACTTATGGAAATGCGAAAAGATAAGTGTATGCAATTTCGAAATTTCTGCACTTGGATCAGTACCCTGAGCATTGAAGTTGACATTTCCCACACCAATGTTCAAGTTTTGTAAAAATTATTTTGATAATTAAAAGATGGCCTTACTGTGTTTATATGAGCTCATGAATTTTATTCACATAAAATGTCAGATTAAATACCTCGCCGTCTATATACTTAAAATTTAGTTAGCACAGTCAACAATGCGGTGCGAGTGTTTTTATCATATGTGCTCACTTCACAATTTTTCACTATCCTCTGATTGATTAAACCGTCGATATGAGTATAGCAAAAATGAAGCGGGTGCGTAAGTTTGTCAATCGTAAAAAGATTCTTCTTGTTCAATCATTTTCGCACAAATGAATTATCCATGCCGACAATGCAAGAGCCAATAAAGCTAGTATGCATATCTAGATACTCTACGACACCATTACTTGCCCTTCAAGCGAAAGCCAGTGATACAAATGACTAAAGCGTTTTCTGCAGGCTATGAATAACCAAACATGGTGCTCAAATCATAACTATTATTAATACAAAACGTGAACGGACGTATTTTGCACTCTGATAAAATTGTGTTTAAGTTTAATTAGGCAAATAGTTAAGGTTTGATAGTTGCATATGTTGTTAAGCAACTGTTTTTGTACAAGTGTACTGATTTTGGTGACTCTATAGTAAAAAATGTAAAAAATAATTAATGCACAGTGTGATGCATCCGTTCGAGGTCTTTCCAGAGCTACTTTGACCTCAAAGGTCATCTCAAAGAGCGTTAAAAACTGTAGAAATGCCATCAGCAGAAAGCCCATCTTCGATATACTTAGTGGGGCTGGAAAAATAAAAGAATACATCGCAGTCGGTCTCTCCAGCCCTGCACAAGTACAGCATAGGAAGGTCGAACCAAATCTCAGATTTAAAAAGTCAACTGACAGACTTCGAAACAGAATCCTCCCATCCCGAAGACAACTGGCAAAGCAGAGATAACTATCTCAACAGACTGTGAAAAAAAAATTGAACAAAAATATGCAAAAATACGTACGCAAACAGAAAATTGCCCACGGTTTACAACTTTTTCCACTGCGAAACCGGAATACTAGCTTCCGGCGCAAAAAACCAAGAATTTTACAACTTGGGAAAGCAATTATAAAAATCAATGAATCCCTATCGGATATCCTGATATATCAATAATGTATTTTTGGAGCCACTATTTTGAAAAAAAAACGATTTTTTCCAACGACAAGCTACAGTTTTACAAGGGTTTTGGAAAGACCTCGAACGGATGCAGCGTACTGTGCATTAATTATTTTTTACATTTTTTACTATAGAGTCACCAAAATCAGTACACTTGTACAAAAACAGTTGCTTAACAACATATGCAACTATCAAACCTTAACTATTTGCCTAATTAAACTTAAACACAATTTTATCAGAGTGCAAAATACGTCCGTTCACGTTTAGTATTATTATTACTGACTTCAGTATCAACTTCTTTCATTTATTTTACATTCACGTATTGTAGCAGAAACCGGTGCATGCAAGCTTTTACGTTGGCTTCTTAAGCTGTATTCCAATAGCGAATATTTTTTTAATATATGAATTTTTAAATATAAAAAGTCTTAACTTTAAATTAAAAATGGGTTAAAAACAAAATATATCAATAAATGACTCAACAGTCCTTAACAATACGTACCTATACACATATTTAGCCAAAATAACAGTGAAATACCATTGTCTCTTTTTACACAGTTAATTACTTCCTCGCTCTATTACATTTGAGCATAGTTCTTTCCCTCCTAATACTTTTCTACGATATATTTCCTTTCCATGTTCTGAAAAATATTAAATGACTGCGTCGACCTCAATTCATTAGGCAGCTCATTGGACAATTTTCCTGCCCTGTACTGAAAAACATTTTTCCATTCCATTCTTTGTAGGTCCAATGTAAGTTAATGTTTAGACTGACAGGAAACATTTTCTTTCCAATACGTGACTTTACAGACGGAAACAAAAATACATTAATGACAGAACAAAGGTAAAGCTACGCCTCACATAGGTAATAAATTTAAATAGTTAAAAGTATAATATCGATTGTATTTTCAAGTATATTCATGTAATAATTGGTTTTGGTATCATTATCAAAAGCTGCATATCCGTAGTAAAACGTGATGGGCCTCTGTGCTTTCAATTGCCTTTTCAAAACCACCTGCTTGAAGTTCCATTTAGCAACTCGGCCAACGCCTGTCCAGTAAAGTGAAACTTGTCTTCGCCATAGAACATTGATTATGAATTCGCTATACTCATTACAACGAACAATTTTGGGAAGAGTTTGTGAAATAACGGTGTAAGTAATAAATGCAACAGCGCATAGTAGCACATATATCTCGACCGGCATAAATTTCCAGCCTTGACAAACGGACCACACACAAATTATTCCTATCATGAAACCAACACACATTAATATTCCAGCTGCACGGCGCATTCCATCCGCTCCTATCTGATTTATGCAATGAAGTTCTTTAAATCGCCTCACTGCCTTCTCATTCAACGGCAGTTTTGCAATACATTTTAGGCAGTCGATGTAAATGACAAACATGGATATGGCAGGGAGAAAAAATATAGTCATCGATCTAGCAGCTTCGGCAACGGCAAAGTGAATTATAACAAATCTCAGGCATAACAATTTATAGCTTGACATTTCCAATGGTTGGACAGTTTTAAATAGTTCGTATATTGGATCCAAATTAGCTAATATGGTTGCAAGGCCAAACGTGTTGCCGCCCCAAAACATGATCAACACCACGCCGTTCATGAACAATCCAAGACGATCCGTAGATTTTCCACCCGCAAGCCTCAGAAATTCTGAAAAATATCAATACTAATTAAATGCATATACGCATGCGGATTTATTAGTAGTGCCATAACAAAACCCAGAACCTATGAACAGGAGTCTCCTTGCAGAGAGATTATAGGCGTAGCCGACCATCCTATTGTCTCGTTTTAGCCTTCGCTCAAATTGGAACAGCTTGTTTACTAGTCCCTCAAAGAAATAACGTCCATGGGTAATGATGACGTGGTTTAGACCAAGAGCCAAGAAAAACCAGCAGCCTGTCATCAAATTGAGCAGTGCTATATCCATGCGTGCAGTATTTGGACTTGCAATGTACTTCCAAACGATTAAAGAATTCAAGGTACATGCGGTAAACATGATTGCGTTTGCACAGTAGAATGGTATGAATTTTGCCGAATTTTTTGGTATGTAGAAGCTTTCTAGGTTGACATCCATTGTCATTTGATGGGGATATAGAAACCTTCCGAACAGGAAGTCATAAAATTGGTATGACTTCCAAGTCAATGGGGTCGACATGTTTAGTGTTGAAAGCTGGTAGTCTGTGTGTTCAACTAATACGTCAGTGTACAACTTATAAGGCCTTTCGTTCTTAGAAACGAAGAAAAGTATTTCCTTACGTTCCGAAATATGTTGTGTGGTGAGGGAGTCATTTACGGAGAGAGAATGTCTTTTTGCCCGCTGAGGGATTGTGGAGAACCCGGTTATACTTTAGGAATGTCTCTTTAGTTAGTTCGTCATCTAGATTCAGGTTTGAACTTCATTATTTCGTGATGCCAATTTTGATTACTGCAAATTACCTTTTTCTTATTTCGGATAGAGAAGTCAAATTGTGAAAAGTTATTACTGAAGCCAATTATTCTGGTAAAGATACCAAAAATTACTTGATATTTGGAGAATCCGTTTTGTAATGTGGGAACATCTAATTACATTTCCCTAACTGGCAAAAATGTAATTTTCAGAATCACAGCTACCTAATTAAATTCACTCTTAATATTAAATAAAATATTATCAACATGCCACAAAATTAACTCTATTCTGACCAATGAAGAGATTTTATGCAGTGACTTAATATTCTCCAGAAATATCATATCAAAAATGTCAAATCACATTAACATTTTGCAAATGGCTTCATCATACCTATTATTACTATTACTTAACTCTTGCACATTGGATCGTACATGGATCAGTTCCAAATAACATGACATTTTCTAAATCAGTTTTACTAATACGGTGAGATTCAATTCAACAAAAGTAACAAGAAAATCTCTTAAATAAATGGAGCCCGAAGTTATAACTGCTATCCACCGGACAACCATTGCAGTTTCTACTTATCATCTATATAGCACTGCATTGAGATTGAAAGATTACGAAAGCATTATCGAAACCGCCAGCTCATTATTTACAAAGCAACAAGAGTTCAATGGTCATGTCGTTTGAAAAATCCACGCAGGTGAGTGGCGTGGAGTTCTCTATGAAATTGAGCGACCCAAATCGAACCTTAATAACGCTTAGGCTTTGCAGAATAACCCGTCTCTCCTTTATGTCCCGTCTACTTTCCATTCCATTCTTCCTTGCTAAGTTTGTGCGCATTTTCCGAAATGACCTCAACGATTCTGAATGCAACTGCGCCATCCCACCCACCACCGCAACCAAAATCAAAATATTCTCCACCAGAAGGACAGCGAAGAGGGCCGCCATTATCATTGTATCTTCCGTTGGTGGTTTCCGGATAACAATTATTGCGGACAAGGACTGCAAAACGATTGCACCCATTACCAAATTTGTGACAAGAACCTTTTGCTGTATTTCGTTCATCAGTGTTCCCAGATACTGTAGAGTCCGGTATTGAAGTGATGTTTCAGACGGAGCCACACTTCCACTTTCGTCAACTTGTTGAAACCTGTGGAGAAGAATTATCCGTTTTTAAAAATATGAGACGGAGACAAGAATCAAGTAAATCAGGCTTACATTTTCACGAATCCAGTCAACGTTGTCGTGCCAATTACCATGATTCCTGCAGCACAGAAGGGTCCGATATTCATAACAAACCAAAATGTCAAGTGATTCAGCTCGAAAATCACAATTTTCGCCAACACGCCAAATGCATACATAAAACAGGAATCATGCTTCCACATCTGCAAATCTGAGCATTCCGGCAAAGCCCAGTAACCAATCAGTGACGACGTACACGGAGACAGCCAGTGCAACCCATACACAAAGAGAGGTGGAATAAATATTGCCGACCAGCACATAATGTAAGGAAGGCTCATATTCAGCTTCTCAATAAATCGCTTTGGAGTCCTGCATCTGCATTTTTGGTAACATTGGAAAACCTTAGGGAAATTTAACAGTCCATTTACGTATAAGCAAATGGTAGGCGCATGTTCTCTTGCAGCAATAATGTATGGAATTGTCCAAAGCATGGTTATGATGCCTACTCCCGTCAAGAATCCTTCAATCGAGAAGGCGGCCGCTGCATCGCTGGAAACCGAAATGAATTTGTAGACCCCTTGCAATGGATACATTACAGCAAATATTACCGTCAGAAATAAAGTATTTCTCAACTTGGTTTGCTCTGATGCATATTTTTTGCACAGATTAAGCTTCTGTTGTTTCGTGTCCCACTCAACGAGCACAGAACCGAGTAACCTGGACAGTCGGCATATCATGCCAAATAATTTTACGGATTCCTGCAACATGTCGAATATTACGGTGCTTAGTGCAGTTTACTCTGACGACGTTTGATATCGACGTGAGTGCGACAGGTATCTTCAGCGAATTCTAAATGTCATGTAGCGTACAATTGGTGAGATGAAGCAGGATGCAAACTGGGTAGCAAGCGCATTTGTCATATAAGCTATTGCAAACCAGTAAAATGACAATACTTCAATTATCTTAGCATGCAATCGGCGCCGGATTTTGTATGTTCTACTCTGCGTTCAAATTATACTAATCAAACATGGGAAGTGCCGTAATAATACACATGGCTAACTTTAAGTTGCCTTTGGTTCTAAGGAAAATAATATAATGCCTTGTGATTTACTGCTGAATTACAGAAGCTGCAAACATCCTTTAGATTGAAACATGATTCAGGCGAGCGCATCACATCCTTTTTAATGTTTTGATGTTGTAAGAGGTAAGCATACAACTGAAATTACATTGTCTTTACGAGTTAAATCGGCTACGAAACATTCATAAGGACGCAATATTATGGAGAAGTTAACATAGAAAATGAATTATGATGCTTCTAATAGTTTGTACTGTAGGTAACAAGACTTGCTTACATACTGCATGAGGAAATATAATTCCAATTATAAAATATATTGCGTGAAGTATTGATTAGTCGCACTTGTCCACTCCTGTACTATGTACGACATTTCCTACTTTACATGATTTGGCTTATGATAGTTGCATAACAATATGAATTGCACATCTCTTACACCATAGAATAAAGTTTATGTTTCGTTGAGCAGTTCATCCAGGAGAAGGCGTGTTCTTCAAATGAAACAAATCTTGGTTCTTCTTAAGGCTAACTGTGGTCTATGCTTTACACGTGTAATAGTACGCAAAGCCGGTGCTCTACAATTTCTGGCAGGGGCGGTGGGATCATTTTCCCAGTCATGTCAAACTGGGAATGAAATGCGAGCAGGAAACACATTTCGACAAATAACACTGCGACGGAAATATGAAGCCGGGAGCCCTGCTGCAACAAGATTCCAATCACGTTCATCACATTGAATCCCATCCTGTTTGTGCACTTCAACTTATAACTGCAATACATAATCAATGCGACACATGCAGTAATTATCCACATCCATACAGACTGATCGAACGGTGATGTAAGTACAGCGACCGCGTCAGATATCAATACTGTTTTTCGAGAAGTGCAGTATCCAAAGCAAACTATTTTCTTCTCAAACAAGAGCTTGTTATATACGCCCTCAATTATCATGTGGTATTCTGGCAGCGAGTCGGTGACCAGTATCAACCCTGCTGCATCCTTCCTCATTTAGAAAACCCATTTGCGTCAAAGCGTGCACTCAAGTTTAATTGTTGAGTCACTTCAGTGAATATTGTTGACAAGGACTTAGGCACTGTAGCATGGTTTTCGGGCAATAAAAACGTCGAAAGTGTGAACTGTCCAGATTTTGCCGTGATTGTCATCGATAATGTCATCGTAACCGTTCGCGTAAACGACAGGCCGACCAATCTGTCCTCAAGATTTCAAGAGGCTCTCGACTATCGGTTTAGAGAATGCATTGGTGCACTGCACAGTCTGCGATCACAGTACAAGCACGCCATTTTAAAAGTAATTGTCGTTTCTGAAATGAGGATCACAATCGTTACGAATGGAGAGCTGTATGCGTGCTCCTTGTTAAAATCAATCAATTTGGTTGTAATTACTAGCACACATGAATGATCTGCTGCCAATGAGACAGGAAAATGTCCACCACCCGCAGCGGCTTTTAACCAAGGTCCCCATGTTGGATATGCGTAATAGAAAGAACTCATGTATTTGGTCCACGTATGAGATAAAATCGTCGTGTTTATCAAACCTATCGTCAATCAGCAATTTCAACATGGGTCATTTCTGGTGTCGTCACACAGGTCCGTATGCCGGCTCACATATTTACAGCACTGTATTTGCAATGAAGGCAATGAGTTCGACACAAAAATAAATATTGGCGCATGTTTTATGATTACAATTGATTAGCTGGACACATACTGATTTCTCATTTCTATGTATTATGTATCATGTGAATTCTAGCAATGGTCACGACACTATTAAGTTGTAAGGCAACATGCTACTGCACTATATTTCCGCAATAGGAGTTGTAGTAGGAACCGGTACATAATGAAAAGCAGAAGTAATTAACAGATTAACTCAAAGAGCAATTCCAAACATGATTTTGTATATCTATTTTCTTGAACTTGGTGGGCATACGCTGGATGATTTTGCATGCGTTGTGAATTGTATTCGGCTATGAGCAGCAAATTAGTTGAAATGCCTGTAGCAGGATCAACTTCTGTCATACATTTTGTTATTTGATTGAAATATTAATATATTCTGATGGCAACCATTTGTAAAGAAATTGGCAAATCCCGTCCCAGGACCACTTGGTGTCCTTAATGTATGGATATATCCAATTTTTTGCAGCTCATTTAACGTGCTGGATCAAATCAAAAGCTCAAGCTAATATACGGTAACTATGACGTAAGCGGAATTACATATACGTAAAGTAACATTTTGTACAAATTTATATTTATTTATTAGATATGTTATTAGCATTTCGTTACGGGGTTGAAAATATCATCGAATTTCCATTCCCTTCCGCGAGCATTTTAAACTAGATAGGTGTAACCTTTAGAATACAACTTCCGGAAGGACGACCATGAAATACAAAGTATGTTTAAGTAGCCCATTATTTTATCTGCGACCTCAAACGTATCTTGTTGTACTTACATATAGTGCTAGAAACCCCAATCAGTGTGCACAATTACCACTGAATATAGTAACATGCATTCCGGAGGACAAATATGATTACAGATGAATCAAGGCAACGGAGTAAAATGTAAAATATCGAGGCCCAATTCGTCAAACTGTATGAAGTTATTATTCTGAAATTTTGCATTCACATTAAACTTCTTATTGCTTATTTGTATACTCTCTTAATGCGCTTTGCTTCGTTGTATGTTTAAAAACTGTTGCAAGTTATTTTCTTATATTACGAAGAAACAGACACAATGACGATTAAAAAGTTACAAATTTATGCATTGAAGCTTCAAAATATGCTTTTCTTTTACTGTAGCCATCCCATGCCATTTGATATAAATTCAGAGTACACCAGTTTAGAACTGACAGAATCGGAAAGGAAATGGTTTCCATGGATCGCACAAATGACGCTTGTTCTGATCTGGGGAGTCTTAGGACTTTTATCATCTATTCGATATGGCTTGTGTCATCAAACAAGCGACTTCGGTATGCTTCAAGGAACTCTACTAGTTGCAGCGGCAACGTTTTTAATATTCGGTGGATACTCTGCCATTCTTTGTTCAATTGGAAGGAGAGAGATTGTCGCCGTGTACAAGGAACTGTTGGGATTATTTGAGACATTCGATCTATCTCGAAAAGGTAACAAGATAACAAGATGAGTTAAGTATGTATATACATTTAGCGACTCGAATATATTCATATTTTTAGGGTATGGATTCTCATGGCTGACAGCATCCCGGAGACTCGATGCGCACAATCATTTCACAAACGACAAATTGGGTCAAGTGAGTTTACTAGTCACATTATCCATGGCAGCGTGTCCGCTATTCACCCTGGTCTTGTGTATGTCTACAGATGCAGATTGTTTTTACTTTATACTGGATGAAATCGCAACGAATCGTCTAAGGCGCACCATAACTGAAATATTTGCAATTTATGTTGTGCGAATATCAATCATTATGTGGCTGATGCCATTGTTTGCGAGATGGTATGCTTTTTTGGTTACGCTACTAGTCATAGTAATGGACAAATTCAATATTATTTGCCGCTATTGTTCATACTTCCACGCGCATCCCATCAAATTCAACATTTTTTACGAACAGTACTCAAGAGCGAGAATACTGTTCCAAATAATCGAGCCGATAGGCAATCCCATTGTACGTTTCGCGATTACGATAATGTTTTGGCTAACTGTTATAATTGTTCGCGTTTGCTTCCATTCCCCTAAATATACTCCAAAGCTTGTTATTGCGATGTTTGTGTTCGTGGCTAGTATACTGGTTATAGTGCAAGTAATTTTGGTTCCAATGTTGGGCACTTTTGGCTCAACGCTCAGCCGTATTGTCGGTCACTATAAAGTCGGAACCAAATTTATTTTTGCGACGAAGCACCTTTGGAAAGATAAAATTAATATGAAAATGGCAGTTTCGATTATGCCCATTCGAGTGTGGTATGGTAGCTTCTTTATTGTTGACAGAGGGTTCCCGATTGGGTACTTTTCACTGCTCAGTGTGAGGTGCACTGATGCAATAATAATTGGATTATAGAACTGGAACTAGTCGTGTTAAACCACGATGGAAAATGCGCAGCTACAAACCTCTCGTTTTGAAATGACGTTCTGAAATGACGATTTTAATTGGCGTCACTCAAAAACAAATTAGTCCAAAGGTATCAAGCTACTACGTTTTCGCGTATCGAGTCACAAATATGTACTTATCAGGAAAGATTCATACCAATGGTTATAAATTCTCGCTGATTTTTGCAATTATGCGGACACGGCACATCCTATTACCCCAAGGCCGTATGAGTTGTTTGAACCAGGAATCTAATACACCTGGTCATCATCGGGTCGGGTGTTTAATACACATAACGTATCCCTCTGGGATACTAACCAGGTGCATGTACATGACATATGTATGTTCGTATTGTCGTCGTCCATAATTGATGAATTTTATGTCTCCTATATCCATAATGGGATATTAAAAACTTGTTGCATAACTTGTTTTTGTTAAAGTTAATACGGCCGCAAATCAACCCGACACATTATATTATCTCCAAAGGAGACTGCCCACTACAGTGTGATTCATTTGTTTGAAAATTCAGGATTAAATTCATGTCTTGTAGAATATTATTTGTAATACGTATTTTTGCATGTGACGTCAAATATTCTTGCATTGAATTACACTTCATGATTTATGTTTATGTTGGCCAGTTAAAAAGTTCACTCTTCATATAATACTTCGTTTAAAGAACTCGTTTCATCCTCACCGCAATGTAAAGAGAATCAGTTCCTCGTAATTCAATGCAGTATGTGCGGGGCAGGTACGGTGAGTTTAAAAAATAAAGGCTGAGTAATGATTTCTGAGGCAGTCTGGGTACTTACTTTGATCAATAGTCTTGATTATAAAAGGGTATCCTGCGACGGATTTTAGTTTGTTTTTACCAGGTTGAAGTTTCGTGCATACGGTATCCATCACTCTAATTGTAGCCTAGGTAATAAATATATTGTGAAATGCGCTTAAAAGCATGGTAGCTTGGCAACATTGGAAAACGTACGTGTATTTTTTAAAGTTCTGACAGCTCAAAGAATACCAACAACGCGGAATGGAGTCAAAGTATCTGAACTGATTACATTTGATATTTAAATTTAAGGAGAATGTTGTTTTAATATTGTGATGCTGCTCAGTAATCCAGACAAACTTAATTGTTTAAAATCCAGTCAGAAAATATCAGCCGCTTCAATCTTCAGCTTCGTTAAGTTCATCAAATTCACGTATTGTTGTGTTTTGGTACAACTTAGCAGTGGAAGCGAACGGATTACACGCAAAGGTTAACCGGAATATATCAAATCTCAAATAACCATATACAGCTGGTTCCTATAAAAACTTTGCCGTGCAGAAATTTTTAGATACTAGTGTAGCAATACGCTAGCTATCAATGCAATTTTCTAATTTAAATGTAGAAATGTTGACTTGGTGTCCTGCAGAAGAAGAGATTTCGTTCCCTATCCCATTCATTGCACTTCCCATTCCACCGTTTGTCAATTCAACTCAAGTTTAGAGCTTGCAACATGAAATTGATTCAGAAAATCCCTTATGTACCAATTAAAAGGAATTGGTCGCATTGGGAGCCGCTAACATCAATGGATTTTGCACCCGTTTTAGATCCTCTGGTACTCCACGCCTATTACTACAGATCCAATTGTAAAAACGGAGTTTTCAGGTGTTCCGATAAATCTCGATACGATTTGCTGCAATGGCGCAGTCGGCTTAGATTTCGGAGGCAAGTCTACACCAGGCACTCATGCGTTGCATTTGTATCCTGCCAATTAATTGCAAAATGCGGAACGTTGATTCCAATATTTTTCAAACTTGATACGAACAAAAAGCTGGTAAGCATAGAAGTGAAACTTTGTTTAAAGTTTACGCATGATGGATGACGTAAAGTTTACGTCGTAAACGTTGTTGGTAGACTGAATCATCTGCCGGAAATGAATGGGACGTTTTTCATCATTCTATAAAGTCAGGTCAAATTACCTTACATTCCACAAAACTCACACAACATGCTTTTCTCCATCAACACACTTTTTACATGGTACGCCGACTCGTTCATTCTACCAACCAAACTCGTCATTCCCATTACGAAGAGCAAAGACCGTTCATTAGTGTCCACAGAGTTTATATTACGTAGCATGATGTTCCGCGCGGAGATTCATGGCAATATGATGGGTCTCACTGAACTGGCTACCTGGATGTGTTACCAAGAGAACCGCACGATACACCCGATGATAAAAGACAATCTAAGAGATATACCTTGGGATATGCTTACCACAGGTATGAAGCAAAACAAGGATGGACAAAAGAGAACATTGGATTGTTTCACAATTTTTAAAAATGCAATGCTGAAAATGGAATTGACCCAGATATCCCTCCACCTCCTGTGGATACAAAGACGGAATAATGCTGCCCATAGATCTTACTTTGTTAATGTAGTCAGCCTTTCGGATATAAAACTGGAAAACAGTGACAAAACTAAATGAGATGAAGACATTTATCAGCAACATAAATCAGTACGCGTTATATTTCCCAACATTACAATTATCAGAAATCCACAAGTCTTTCAAATTCGGTATTCTCTTGTATCTGGAGTTGACTTCGATAGAACTGATCATCCTACAGCGTACGCATCGTTTGAAGATTATGACAATATTTATTTTGTGTATTGTGCAAAGCAGGATGCGGTGGCTACATTTTCGTTTCAGGTTATGTTTTTAGCTTTCTATCTCGTAACATGGATCCTACTGCTGATTGCTGCAATTGCGAGCAGAATTTGCGACCATTTATATGATTTGCTGACATCTGTGGCAAACAAACTTACTCGGGCGGATGAGTTTATGAGAATGGTGCTTGCTTATAGGATCATATTCCTGCAGTGCACAAGCAAAACAAGTGGCTCCAAGTAAATCGTGGCTCCATGGTTACTATTGGGAATGGTCTTTTAATTATGGCTACCAAGGTTATTGAGGAGCTTACGAAACCATCAAAAATTAAACCGTTGCTCACATTTCCAGAAATTACTAATGCCAACTATACCTTATATTATCTCAACGTCCAACCGCCGATGGCTAAACTAATTATGGGCTTAATTCCAAATAAATTGATGAAACGAAACTTTAGCCACATCTATATAGGTAGAAAATTTGACAATATTATCGATGTGACCATGCTCACGTCACAATATTTGGCTCTGAGAAGCAGCAGTACGGAAAGCTATATATTCACATGGACTTTGCAGTGTTTCCGGCTACCGCGATCCATATCACGACAAGGATGTAGGTTCTATTTGAATCAGCAATACACAAGCTGTGGAATAAATTGATTTCAACTAGAGATGATGCAAAATTGGCTTGGGTCCGGAGCAGAGCACACTCTCAAACTGGGCAACAATCCATGTCAAAGGTCGTAACACATAGTGGAAATATAAGATACATATATTAATGTTTACCAATTACTCATTTCTGCACAATTGTTATCTTTCTTATCGAAATTCGTAATAGCTATAACAAGTGGTTTGCAATTATGTGTAAGTGGTTAAGCCAGCTGGCCAAAAATATTAGAATCAGGCGTACACAAATTGACGTCATGTGAAATGGAATACAAGCGGTTTTAATCGGTAGCGTTGTATTTAATTGTTGCAATGATAATTGTTCACTAGTTTAATCGCTGCGGGTACGAGTCGGTTGCATAATAAATTTAAATCGTCAAAAGTATTATATCAGTAGTATTTTCAAGTATATTCCTGTAATAATTAGTTTTGGTTTGTTTATCAAAAGCAGCATATCCATAGTAAAACGTGATGGGCCTCTGCGCTTTCAACTGCCTCTTCAAAACCACCTGCTTGAAGTTCCATTTAGCAACTCGGTCAACGCCTGTCCAGTAAAGTGAAATTTGTCTTCGCCATAGAACATTGATTATGAATTCGCTATACTCATTACAACGAACAATCTTGGGAAGTGTTTGGGAAATAACGGTGTAGGTAATTCCCGCAACAGCACACAGAAGTACATATATCTCGACCGGCATAAATTTCCAGCCTTGACAAACGGACCACACACAAATTATTCCTATTATGAAACCAAGGCACATTAAAATTCCGGCGGCACGACGCATTCCATCCGCTCCTATCTGATTTATGCAATGAAGCTCTAGAAAACGTCGCACCGCCTTCTCATTCAACGGAAGTTTTGCAATACATTTTAGGCAATCGATGTAAATGACAAACACAGATATCGCTGGGAGAAAAAATATAGTCATCGTTCTGGCAGCTTCGGCAACAGCAAAGTGAATCAGTCCATATCTCAGACATAATAACTTGTAGCTTGATATTTCCACCGGGTAGACTGTTTTAAACAATTCGTATATCGGATCCAAGTTACCTAAGACGGCAGCCGCGCCAAACGTGCTGCCACCCCAAAACATGATCCATACGACACCGTTCATAAATAGTCCTAGCAGATCTGCAGGTTTTCCCCCCGCATATTGCAGACCTTCTGTAAAATTTAAAATATATTATCGATACGGATATAATTGATTCGTGTGGAATTACATTGGCTAACCTGTATATAGAAGCCTCTTTGCAGATAGACTGCACGCGTAGCCAACGATCCTGTTATCGCGTTTTAGCCTTCGCTCAAATTGGAACAGCTTGTTTGCCAGACCCTCAAAAAGACAACTGCCATTGGTAAGGATGACGTGGTTCAGGCCAAGAGCCAAAGAAAACCAGCAGCCAGTCATTAAGTTGAGAAGCGCAATATCGAGACGTGTTGTAGCTGGATTTATGACACACTTCCAAACGACGACGGAATTCATGGTACATGCAGTCAGCATGATGGACATTGCACAGTAGAACGGTAACATTTTTGCCGAATTTTTTTGTATGTGGAAACCCTCCTTCTTTATATTCATCGCCAGTTTATGGCGATATAGGAACTTTCCGAACAATAGGTCATAAAATTGGTATGACTTCCACGTCAATGGGGTTGACATCTTCAGTGTTTGCGGCACTACCGAGGTATGTTCCTTGTGATCTAAATTGTGCTGGAAATATCCAATCTTTTACGGAATTTTCAAATGGATCTATAGTTTTATGTTGCTGGAGATCGAAAATGTGCAGCAAATATATAATCTTGTATGAACTGTACTTACAATGTAAAATCGATATAATGGTTACTAAATATACCGTGAATCAGACAAAATTTCATTTCTACTAAAGCACATATACCGGGGCAAGTATTAATTTTCCGTCGTTCTGAACCTGTGTAAGTCGGCTAAGTTTGAAATCAGTTAAATTTTTGAAATATCAAAAAACGCTTAAATATTGGATGTGTTCGAACATTTATCAATAATGTTTTTTGGTAAGGTATACATACTGTCACGTGCATTAGCAATGCGATGTGTAATGGGGGATTTACAAACGACGACAGAAAGTCGATGGGTTGCTCCGCGCGCGGCGAGAAAAACTTGAGCTCCCTTTTTTTGATGCCACTTTGGATTAAAATAAATAACCTTGTACGAATATCAGTTACGGAAGTGGATTTGAAAAAAGTTATTATTGTACAGAATAATTAAGCGGATTGATCAACTGGTTGGGAATACTGGTGGATATTTATAAATTCCCAAACCAGCCCAACATATTTAACAATTTTTTCATAAATTCGAATATATTAATAATTCAAAACCATTTCGGCAGTTTTATTTTCTTCATATATCAAAAATAACTTGCCAGTAAGCTACCCGGTTTGCAAATGTGGTTAGATGTAAGTTTTTCTAAATACAGAATTAAAAATTATAAATCATTGAAATTAAGTGGTGAGATTTAATTTAGTTTAAACGACCAATGACAATGACCATTCTACAATCAAGCACGAGATGTGCTTGGAATATTTAAGCTTGCTGGAAATAAAATGCCATATAATGAGTTGTTGTATGCTGTGCAACACTTTAAAAAATTAAAGTTTAAAGGTATGCCATGATGGAATGAAATAGCTTGATGCGAAAACAACTGTATGCATGCACATCATGTAGCGCACTGGGACAAATAAATTCCTAACTACGTTTCCATAGTTTTAGTACATGTAAATGCGTTGAGCATATTCTTTAACAAACCGAGGTGTTCTCTGCTTTCAATGTAATACCTAATATTAATTCTGACATTTCACCAAGTTTTATCGTGAACACTCTGCTGACGTCCATATTCTGATTATAAATGTATATCTTGAAAATATTTGATATGTGTATTCCAGGGCGAAATTAGATTGATTTATTGTAAGCGTTCCTCGCAAATCATTCGGCTTGTTTTCCGTACACCTATGAAAAATTTGAATGAATTTTAAATCATACGTTAGAAAAACGACAGGTTTGGGGAGCTGGAATCTAGAATATGCATTACGTAAATATTCACGAACTCTCGGTGTCAGGATACATGTTAACAGCGTAAAGCTATTGGTTGTATAAAATTAACACACGATATGGCGTTCGCGTTTTGACATGTCAGTGTTTTGTACATGTACATGTAATATAGCGAGCATAACATCAAACCTCAGCTCCGATATAGTTGGCAAGAATTTTAAAGTGTTATCGTGTTCACCTAGCTGGGACACTCACTTCGTCATTCCATTTCTGTTTACGAACTTAATGGAGCGACTAGAGCATTATTGTTTTCGTTTCATCAAAATTCAAACATGATTCCAAAAGTTGGGCGTACCTTGATTTTGCTAAGAAACGTTTAGTTTTAACAATGTTCCCAAATTTTCGCAAAATACGCAAAAGAATAACCAATTCTTATATTGCAAAAATCTGGAAAACGCAATCATTAGTTAGTTGGGAAAAATCTCTGGCGTTGGTGGTCACTATTGGCCGAGCATTCACATTTCTCCCAATTGAATTTAATGTCAGTACCGAAACGTATCGCGTCACGACGCGCCACATGTCACTTAAGATTTGGTACATACGACTGCTGCATCTAACGCTGGACAATGTATACTTATTGTCCCAGATTCCCAGTTTACTTTCATCGGCAACGAGTGGAGCACATATCCTCAAATTTTATCTCCATACCTACGTACGAATTGTTTCCAACATTGGCGGCATAGCAGTTGCTTTAAATCCACAGGAATTGGTCGTGGTTTTGAACACAATATATCACACACGCAAGGTTTGGAAAGGTACAAATTATAACGTTTTTTGCATACACATTTTGCAAACAAGTGTTGTAATTTCCTATATTCTGGCTGTAGACACAGT
Source organism: Sinella curviseta (assembly GCA_004115045.4). NCBI lineage: Eukaryota > Metazoa > Arthropoda > Collembola > Entomobryomorpha > Entomobryidae > Sinella > Sinella curviseta. The sequence continues at coordinate 30,030,957 of CM023202.3, read as the reverse complement.
AGACTGTACTGGGCCTCCCAAGTGTTTTCCAATGACACGTATGATTCGCCTATTGGCGTTTTATTTGCTGCGCTGAGCGAACTCAACTTGAGTTACACGGCGATATATTCCATTGGTATTGCATAATTCTCGCTTTATCATCCTGCGTTTTGTTATGCTTTTGGACCGAGTCAGTCATGTAAGTGACTAAATAACATATGTTCTACCCAAAACTGATAAAGCCTAAAATCATTCGTTTTAAATTTCAGTACAAAACTCCGGCAGTTCCGGGCAACCTCATCCAACAATGGTTTGAAAGTTCAGGTGAGCCAGTACAAGTGTCTCTTGGTTTTCATAAAAATCATGTCTGAGTGCGTGAGCGGATATATGCTGCCGATAATAACAGCAACTGGATTCTGGAACATAGCCATCATGCTTTGCGTAGTTGTTAAATATAACAATCATCTTCATCTTGGCATAATCATAAATCTGGTAATGAAAATGTATGTTCTGGTCGTTCTTGCAAAGTTTTGCTACCGCAGTTGTAGCCAGAGTCTGGTAAAAAGTTGTGAGCTCAAAAGGACATTTTTGAAGGATGCTTCAAATATCCGTTACCAACGAAGGATTGTAAAAACTTTGAAAACACTTCAGGTGAGAGTTGGTACTTGGCATACAATTAGGCCAGATATGTTGCTGGCTATTCTACATGAGCTTCTACAAAACGTTATTACGCTTTTGTTAATTATGCCATAAAAATGTAGAAAGCACTTCAACAAAAAGTGTGGGTAGGTTTTTATTGTATGTTGTAAAAAATAGGTTGCTCGTAAATTCATTTAATTTCCATGTAAATATGATTCATCGAACCAATACACGTACATGAATTTGCTTGGAAAGTCATGGAGAATTGGAATTCGAATTCGAAAATTTTGACTTATAATATGTTTTTGAGTGATCATGAACTGCAGTAAAATTTTGATAAGAAAATTGTTATTAAGCAAGTACAAATGAAATGATGAAATGAGTTTAGAAAACCATTTACATTTTGGAGATATACCAGCTACAACTTTACTATTTGGCAACAAGCAGCAGTTGAATGGTCATGTCGTTTGAAAAGTCTACACAGACGAGTGGCGTCAAGCTATCGATAAAGTTGAGTGACCCAAAATGAACTTTGATGGGACACAGACTCCGAATTATCACACGCTTTTCCGAGATGCTATGTCTTGATGGTATTACATTCCCATTTCCAAGAAAGCTCTGCAATCCCACGACCGCGCCTACACATTCGGAGTGTACCTGCGCCATGCCACCCAGTAAAGCAATTAGCAGCAAAGTAGTTTCCAGGAATAGTCCGGTAAACAGAACAGCCAATACTACTCCGTCGTCAGATGACGGCTTCTTGATGACGATTATCGCGGATGTTGACTGAAGGAAAATTGCTCCCATAACCAAGTTTGTTACCAACACCTTTTGTTGTATTTCATTCATTAGTTTTCCTAGATACTGAAGAGTGCGATATTGCAGCGTTATTTGAAGTGGCGTTGTGTCGTCACTTGTACTGATTTCTCGAAACCTGTTGAAAAAAGGATCGAGAATTTAAAAAAAAAATGGGCGGATATTTAAAATGATATGGTATGAGGCTTACATTTTCAGAAATCCAGTCATTGTTGTTGTACAAAGCACCATAATCCCCGCAACGCAGAATGGGCCGATATTTACAGCAAACCAGTACATAAAGTGGTTTAATATGAAAACTAAAATTTTCACCATCAAGCCAAACGTAAATGCTTGCCAAGAACCATGATCCCACATATTCCAGTTTGAACATTCTGGCAGAGCCCAATAACCCACTAGAGACGGTTTACATGGGGAAATCCAGTGCAGGCCATACACAAACAGCGGTGGAACAATCATTGCTGACCAATATACGATGTACGCCAGCCATATATTTAGCTCTTCAATCACTCGGTTGGACTTCCTATTTTTGCAATTCTGGTAGTTTGGAAAAACCTTTGGGAAATTCAGCAGCCCATTCACGTATTCGCAAATGGTGGATGCGTTATCTGCGGTAGCAACGATGTACGGAATTGTCCAAAGCATAGATATAATGCCCACTCCCATCAGAAATATTTCCATCGACGAAATGATCATCTTGTCAGTAGATACCAGAAGGAATTTATAAATGCCCTGAAGGGGATAAAATACCGCAAACGCTAGAAGCATAATTAATTTTCGTCGCAGTTTAAATTGTGCCGATGCAAAATTTTTGCACAGGCGCAGGCTATGAAGATTCCCATCCCAATAAACAAGCACAGATCCAAGTAACCTGGAGAGACGGCAAACTTTAGAAAACAATTTTATATAACTTTGCAACATATCTGCCGCTTCGTTTGACCAATTTATTCTCACAACACAAGAATGTAAAGCGTGTAGTTTCAAAAGTGTTGACTGTTTCCTCTGCTCGCTGAATTTGAAACAATAGTTCTTTCGCAAGGTGACCAAGAGTAAAAATGTTTCGTGAGTCTGGGGTATTTTATTCTCGAAGCTGGTACAGGTTTGGTTAGCGCCTTGTTATTACGTACTGTTATCAATGTGTATTTTAGTAATAAATGTTTCCCAGAAATTCCATGCAGCGTATACTGTGTAGGTTGTTGTGCTCGCATTGCGTAGTTGGAATAATGAGCGTTTTGCGTACGTAATTTAATTGATAAGTGGGAAGGAGTTTTCTCGATTTGCTATGGCGTACCAACGGATGGACGACGATATCAACATTTGGGAACTCGGGTTCAAATTTCTCATCCCACGTACCACATTTTCCTTGTACTCAGCTTTAGGATAATTCATATCTACTTACACCTACAAAATGCCGCAGGTTATCCTTGTTAGTGTTTGTAGGTAAATTATATGTTTTCGTACATTTTGGAGAATGTCATAAGGTGGACCATTTCCAATGATGTGAAGTAAACATGTCTTGGCTCAGTTGACACCCTTCTATGTTTTGGGTTTGAAACACAAAAATACTGTAACTAGAAGCTGCGAGATATAGTTTCGTATTATAGCAAGATCGCTACAAATATCATATTTTTACTATCAACCTATCAACACATACACAAACTAGTGAAATTCATTCTTACTGAAGCTATGTGTGATAATATGATAGTATTTGTTATAACAAAACCTTGTGATTACATTAAACTGAGAACTATAAGAAGCAGTTCCAGTAAGAATTTCAATAGTAAGAAGCCGAAAACCGGTTCACTTGACAATGAATTAATTATTGATTAAATGAAATATTTTTTTTGCGAAATGTAATAAATAGATGCATTTTAAAGATATATTTAAGCCGTATTTAGCCTATCAAAATCCCGACACATAATTCAAACAAAAATTTCAGCTTATGAACATACTTAAAATTACAAAATAGTGTACTTAAGCAAAAAATAAAAATGGTCTTTGATGAACCATTAGAAGTATTCATGACATGAACCACCAACTTATTATGTAGAAACCAGCAAAAGTTGAATGGTCAAGTCCATTGCAAAATCCGCATAAAAAAGTGGCGTTGAGTTTCCTATAAATTTTAAGGATACGACCCAAACCTTGATTGCACTGACGCTCTTCCCTATACTCCTTCGCTCATTAAGCATCTCGTCTACACTTCAGTCTTGCAAGGAATTTACACATTTCCTGAAACGATTTCAGGGAGTGTAAGTGTGCATCCCACCCACGATCACAATGAGTATCAAAATGTTGAACAATTGTGTAAATTAGCAAAACAGGATAAACATCGGACTAATTCTGCCATGCTAAGTTAACTAGGACGGGTGTAAACCCGAAATAAAAAACTACCGGAAGCGCGATGTATGTGAAATTGAGAAATGTGACATTTAGTTCAACGTTCTAAACACTAATCTTGAATTTTTCTATCAATTTCCGAAATAATATATTTTGACCCTTTGTTTACCCTAGGGTCAATGGAGCCACCACGACGAAAGTTGGCCGAATTGACATATGGTGTCGTGACAAAAAATGATCAGCATAAAATTCTCTATAAGATAGGCGAATAAAAAATTTTTCCCATAAGGATGCATGGTGGCCTCACCCCCCGCCAAACCCGTGGGATTGACGCTCGGAGGCCCAAAATCAATACCAAATTTTCTCATGACCTGGGGTACCTCTATGCCAAGTTTGGACCAAATCGGTCAATGTTAACAAAAGTTACAGTGCTTACAAACAAACGGACACACAGACACACAGACAGACAAGCAGATCAATCGCAATAACTACCTATATAAGCATTTCATGCTTCCGGTAGTTAATAACACATCCTTTATTGACCATTTTATTGCTGACATCATGTTACTTGCTGAAATATACATGTCAAATTTCGAACTAATGTATGCATTTTTGAAATCTCGTCGACACGTGTACCGGAGAGAATCAAAAGTAGTTTGCGGTTGCAGAGGCCGCATAAATGTTGGCGTGTTAATTCATTATATCTGCTTTTTACATTCAACGCAGATGCAAATAGGCAATTCATTTAGATAATAAAAATATATTTCTAATAGTTTTATACCTAAAATATCGTCTTGGATGAGGTACAATTGTTTGTTCATAAATCTACAATACATACTACATTCAATCTTGTCAGTAAAAATACAATGCTGCTATGACAATTGTAATTCATGAACGCAATTTTAGTTCAACTATGAATACACATAAGATGAAGCCTGAATATTTTTCGTACAGCATTTTAAGCGTGAAGTGGCTAATGGCTAACATTTATTTAAAGGATTGATTTTCAGGGTCGTCGTACTTCAGATGCCAATGACCAATTGAATATTACACTATTTGTTCTTAATTTGATAACTTGATAAAGCCGCATGTTTTCAGATTTTTATGACATATTGGATCTGAGCGAAACAACCACATCATAAGGTTTAGGAAAATGAACAATACCATGTTGTGGTTCTAAATCAGGTCCTCCATTTGTGTTGGCCAGCGTAATGCTAAACATCTGAAAAATTCCAACAGTGAAAAGAAAAAGGGTATGTTTTGCCAAGACACTCCCTACGCAATTTCTCTTTCCCGTTGAAAACGGCATGAATGCAGGATTACCAACAAATGTTTCCTCATCTGAGCTCAAAAATCTTTCCGGCCTAAAACTTGAAGAATCGCCCCATATTTCCGGATTATGATGTACGCCATGCAGATTTGCAAACAAATTTGCTCCTTTCGAAAGTTTGTATCCGTGAAATATTTTATCCGCTAACATCCCACGCGGTATTCCTATTGCAACCACTGGCATAATTCTTAGCACCTCCGTCAAAACCGCTTTTGTATACGGCATTCTATTTGTTTTAAAATATACTTGGATTGACAAGTTCACAAATTTTATATTTACAATAAGTTGTTATCGTGATCGTGTAATAACATAGTCTCCTAACCTGTCTATATCTGACAAAGTGGGGCTGCGGCTGCCAAGGACAGAATCGATTTCCCTTTGCAGCTTCCGTTGAACGTTTTGATAATGGCTTAGATACAGCAGTACCCAGGCAAGCTGGTTGGCACTAAGGTTATATCAAACGCTATATAATTTTTCTAAAAAAACATGTTCAATAAAAGAATCGTGTTTGTCGCTTACGTTTCAGATCCTCCGAAATAAGAATCAAACACTCCAGCAAGCATATGTGTAGCTAATATTAGGATTCAAGGCAAAATTATAAATAATTATTTTTAGTCATTCGGAGAAACCCAAAATCCTGCTACTCACCTTCCAATTCTTTATAGAAGCTAACTGCGGATCCGTAATTGTTTTGATTTTTAAAACAAAATGGTCAACGTAGTTCCTGCAATAAAGTATTAAATTATTAGAAGCACGTCCTGATTATTCATGATGCCATATACGTCAAGGTACCGTAGAAAGTCTGGATCAAATGTTTCCCTGTGCTCCTTTAAGGATTTATTGAAGAAATTGCGCATGATGTTGACACTATTCCGAAATTTTTCCCAGCCAAAGAATTTGGGTGCTATTAATCGTAGCGCGGGTGCAAAAAATACTCCACTTGTAAATATGTCTGCATAATCTGCATAATTTTGCTATCAATTCTAAACAAAATACCCCGAAGGAACTAAATTATCTGTTCTTTCAAATACATTATCCGTTAGAAGGAGTGGCCTGCAAAAGTCTAACGCAGAGATAAGGAAATTCATTGGAGCTTGGTTTCGTGGATCCACTGATAGGCTTGGCGGCCGTAAGAAAAGAGAGAGGAATGGAGACACCTCGGCGGTCCAAGAAACGGAAGGTTCAGAAGACGGTGATGGAAACATTACTACGAATCCGGGGATCAACAGTTCAGCCTCTACCAAATAAGAAGGAAAGGCCCGGAACCGTTTTCGGAGCTGGAAATGCCGTATTAATGGTAGAAGATCGTGAACTCTGTCCTAAAATAAGTGTACAAGCTACAAGTATAGATAATTAAGAGTGAAGTCCTATCAATATTGATAATCGTGAAGTTCATCATTCCCAGTCTTTCTTCAAATGTAATGAATCAAAGTTTAACGATATATCTAAATGCGCTCTTACTCACATTAAAGACTCCGCTTTGAATGATCCATTAGGTATTTTTCAGAATTGGAACCTAAACGTACCGTTCCCTAAAGATTCTAGAACACTACTAAAAACACCACGACATTTACAACCTACCGACATTTCTGACGGTCAATTTTATTACTTTGGTATAGAAAGAACTATTATAAAATGCTTAGACTTAGGCCTAACAGATTTTAATCACGTGTTATCCGAACATGTTGGTATTGATAACTTAATCACTTTAGAAATCGGTGTAGATGATCTCCCCATAAGTAAAAGCTCAAATTTAGGCAGCGTTGATCAGTGCAAACAATTTGGTGTATTTTTAATTGCACTATTGTGTGGAAATTCAAATCCCCAACATAGAAATGAATTTTTAAAGCCATCTGTAACTGAAATGAATCATTTGGAAACTGAAGGAGTCATATACAAGTCAGTTAAATATGTTGTAAGAGTTAGGTGCATTGTTGCTGACGCTCCGGCACGTAGTTTTTTAAAACGTGTTAAAGGCCATATTGCTTATTGTGGCTGCGAACGGTGTTACAGGAAAGGGAAATGGCTTAGTAAAAGAATCATATACCCCGTTAGGAGTAAGATATTTCCAGTTCACACAAATGAAAGTTTCAGGTTTTCATGAAAAACATCATGATCGTGACAGCATACTTCTAAATTTAAATTTCGATCCAATTAGACAAATCCCTTTGGATGATATGCACTTAGTTTGTTTAGGCGAAATGAAGAGGCTACTCTTAGTATGGTCGGAAGGTCCAAGGCCTCATAAGCTCTCTCCAACGCAAATTAAAATTATATGTGATAGACTACTAATAATAAGAAATTATGTCCCGCGAGATTTTGTTCGCAAAACGAGATCTCTGAAAGATTTGAAACATTGGAAAGCTACAGAGTTTAGAACCTTTCTTTTGTACGTTGGTCCAGCATGTTTACGGGGAGTAATTGATGAAAAGAAATTTTATCATTTCTGCCTTTTGTACATAGCTTTATATATATTGAGTTCAAATTCAGTAATTGATGGAAAATGGATGCTAATGGCAAAACAATTCATTAATAGATTTGTAAGTGAGGTACCTAAATTATATTATTCTGAGTTGCTGACATATTACATGCATTCCCTTTTACATCTAGCTGATGATGATGAACATTTAGGGCCAATTAATGGTTTTAGTGCATTTCCGTTCAAAAATTACATGTCAAAGTTACAAAGATATTTAAAATCACATAGTTCACAACTTCTGAGGAACATTTTCCGGATCAGACGCTCCGTAATCATCACCAAACATGTCAACTCCATTGACGTGGAAGTCATATCAGCTTTATGACGTCCTGTTCGGAAGATTTCTATATTCCCATATATTGGTAATGGATGTGAAGAAGGAAAGCTTTCAAGTACAACGGAACTCTTGGAAACTTGTACCCTTCTACTGTGTAACGGTAATCATGATTGTGGCATGCGCCATAAATTTTATTACCGTTTGGAAGTTCATGATCAATTCAACTACGACACCATTGGATATAAGCCTTCTTAACTTGATGACGGGCTGCTGGTTTTTCTTGTCACTCGGATTGAACCTGCTCGTCCACATGGTAGTTATCTCTTCGAGGGACTACATAAAACGCTGTTCCGATTTGAAAGAAAGCTAGAACGTGACATCAGGATTGTTGGCTACGCGTGTAACTTATCTGCAAAGAGACTTCTTTTTTCAGGTATGATTTCTCGCCGCACGAATCCATAACAAAGATATATGCGTGTCATAGCGTAACCTTCTTTGAATTTCAGAGCTTTTCAAGTTTCTGAGGAGACTTCCTTGTGATCGGCTAGGATTGCTTATGAACGGCATAGTCTTAATAATGACATTTGGCGCAAATACATATGGGTTGGCCTCAGTTTCAGCGAATTTGGACCTTATATATGAACTGTTTCATGCGAAGTTTCCGTCGCAAATTGCAACCTATCAAATTGTATGTTTGCGATTTGCAGTAATTCACTTTGGAGTTTGGGAGGTTGCTAGGAAACTAACGAATGTTTGTCTGCCATCAATAGCCATGTGTAACATTTACAGCGACTGCCTCAAATGTATCACAAAACTACCCTTGAATGAGAAGGCCATTCGACGCTTCAGCGAGCTGCAATGTATAAATCAGACGGGAGCGGAGGAAGTGCCAAGTGCAAGTGGATTATTAATGTGTCTCGGTTTCATGATAGCAATAATTTGCATCTGGTTTGTATGCCACGGTTGGAAATATTTGTCACCCGAAGTATACATACTGCTTTGTCTTGTCACGCTGATTGAATACACCGTCATTTCCCAAACACTTCCCAAGATCGTCCGTTGCAACGACTATAGCAAATACTTAATTAATGTACTGTGGCGAATACAAACATCACTTTATTGGACAGGCGGCGTCGCTCCTAAATGGACGTTTAAGCAGAAGGTTTTAACAAAGCAGTTAAAAGCACAGAGACCCATCACATTTTACTATGGATGTGCTGCATTTGATAAAGAGACCGAAACAAATTTGTATATGAATATTATCGAATATACAATAAACATTATACTTTTAACGCTCTAAATATTTAAATGTACTAGAAAAATCTATAAATCCCTAACTTTAGATATAAAGTTGTGAACGAACTAATTATTTACACACAAATGAAATTGTTGAGTAACTTGTCAACTTACTAAAAGCAAGTTACAAAATAAAATATACTTATCAGGACCATTTTCAAATCATACTTACGGTATGGCCTTTGCACTTGTAAAATCTTTTCAGATGTACACAATCTATTGTAGTCATTAATAACCCTACATCAAACATTAATCGAAGGAATAATTGATAGATGATCTTAAATCAGTTTAGCATTTGGAGAGAATCCAATGCAACTGTCTTTCTGAAGCGCCTTCACTTGCTTCTCAATTGCGTTAGGTGTACCTGTTTCGTTACTGTAGTCTTTTGAAAATTCCACGGATTTGGAAATACTCCAAGTGGTCATCGAGGGAGCCAGGATCTGAAGTAAAGTTGCCGACAGAAGGTGAACGCTATTACAGTCCCTTAGGACGCTAGTGTTCACTACTACTCTGCAACCTAGCATTGTTTGAAGTGCATTTCTTATCTCGACAAACATCAGTGAGTCGACACCCATGTCCTGGAAATTAGCCTTGTCATCTATGGCATCTGATGCTTCCAGTTTCAGAATAGTTCTAAGGATACATCGCAGTGTTCCCTTCACAAATTCTTCTTTCTCCTTGTCTGTGGGTCGAGCTTCAAAACTAAGCCAGAATTCGTCTTCCGTCATGTTCCCCGTTGATTTGTCACTTACAATGATTCCCTTCCAGTACCGCTCTTCAACGTATGATTTAATGGTTGGAACTAGTTTACTGAATTCTGCGAATGACTCCACTCCGAATATTGCAATCTGCGTCCGGTTAGATTTTAGTATATATTCCAATGCATTAATACCCTGTTGTGTTGACATGGACTTTATTCCTGGCATTTCTGATCCCGTAGCAGCTCCGGTATGAGCCCACAGTCCCCAGTTTATGGATGTGGCCGGCAGACCAATGGAATTGCGGTAGTGGGCAAATGAATCTTCAAAGGTGGTGGCTGCTGCGTGGTTGCTCTGACCAGGATTTCCAAACAGTCCGACAATGGACGAAAACATAACAAAATGCTCCAACGTTGAGTTATTCTTTGTCACTTCATGTAAATTGAGCGTTCCGGTTACTTTTGCTGCTAACGTGCTGGACATAGTGTCCCAAGTTTGATTATGCACCATGCCGTCATGAAGACTTCCAGCAGCATGCATGATCCCTCGCAGTTCTGGAAAGCCCATTTCCCAAATTTTGGACTGGATCAGATCCTTACATTGTTCAAAGCTTGAGACGTCAAGTTGGACTGCTGCCACATTTGCGCTGTGTTCAGCATTCAACTTTGTAACGGCGTGTTGTATATCCGCTCTCGGTTTACTTCTTCCGGCCAGTATAACATATCTGGCTCCCATTCTCAGCATCCATTTGCAAACTTCAAATCCAATACCACCCATTCCACCAGTAATTAGATAGGAAGCATTATGGCTAAAAAGTGGAGTGCGCTCCTCCGTACCTCCGTTCCTACTAATAAGTTCAGGTACTGGGAGTACAACGCTGCCGATGTGATTACCCTCCTTTATATAGTCCATTGCGTCTTCTATATCTAGAGCATCGTATCTGGCGTACGGAATTGGTTGGATTACATTTGTGATGATGAGGTCGTTGGCTTTATCAATCACTCTTTGCAGTTCCTGGTGACTGAGTTGTGTTGCATCAATTTTTGAATATTTTATGTCTGAACGAATTTGAGTAGCGCATTTCTGCTTTCTTATTGACATCTTATTTATTTCCAGGAAACGGCAGCCTTTGCTGCATATATTGCGGATTACATTGTGCAGATTATTGTCAGTCGAACAGTTGAAAACAACGCCAATGCCTTGACCGTTTGTGACTTTTAATATTTCTTTTTCATATTCACTGTCATGAAGATGGAATACATGTTGGAGGCCTATCGATTTTAAGTATGTTCGTTGACGCCTGCTTTCAGCTGTTGCAAAAATGGTTGCCCCAACATGTTTGCAGATTTGAATGGCGGCTATCCCAAGTCCGCTACATGCATCGTGAATTAGAATTGTATCATGCTTGGAAATATTCGCCACATCCATTAGGGCACGGATACCAGTGAACAATGCAAAAGGTAAAGTGGTGGCTTCAGCAAAGGTCATTGCTGCAGGAATGGCAATCACGTGATCTTTGCGTACGCTTATGTGGCTGGACACTGAGCTTTCTGCTTTGCTGAATCCAAGTACTGCATCTCCAACGGACCACTTGGTGACGTTTGAACCGATAGTTTTAACTATTCCGGCAAAATCAAATCCGGAAGAATCTTTAGAGGAATTCCAATGGTGAAGAGCCGATGCTTTTACTTGAATCTCAACCTCATTGCGTGCTAAGACAACGGGGCTCATGGATTCGATTTTGATGTTGGATGTGGATTCACCGTCGGCAAACACGAGCTGAAATCTTTTGGTTCCAGAGGGCAGCTCCAACCGGTTTGTAGATGGCTGGTGTGATACTAGCTTAGGAACATAACGTTTTCCGTCATGGAAAGCCACTTGGATTTCTTTTTCCGGTTTCCATAATTCATAATATATTTGTAGCATGTCATCTTGGCTAACCTGAGGATCCACATCAATGCATTTACAAAATAGGTCTGTGTTTTCATTAGCCAATGACTTGGTCAATCCCCAGAGTGTACTGTAATGATAGTTTGTCAGGTCCATGTCATTCGACACTGGAACGGCTCCGCTTGTAATGAGGTACAACCTTGGGCGAATATTTTGTTTTGACTGTAGAATTGATTTCGCCAAAACGAAGTACGGACGAAATGCTTCCTCCTGGGTACGAATTGTTTCGTCAAGAGACCAACAATAAACTACGCCTTCAGTAATTTTAGCCTCCGATTCCAGCGTATCCAGTAATTGGATGAAATCCTGCTCACGTTCTGGAGATAAGGTATACGAGTTGGACGATATTCGTTCATAGTTGCTTCCTGGAACGACAGATATTACTTGTCTGTTGACTACAAATTCCGGAATGCTTTTCCTGATCTTGTTGGAGATACTGTTATGCGGCTGGTGGAAAATAATCCAGTATTTCGGTTCCTCAGTTTTCATCCTGAGCCCATTGGAAATTGCCTCCACAGCAGCTGCGGATTTCTTGCTCTTTATATAAGCAACATGGTCATTTGCAAAGTCAAATGCACCGACAACCTCCAACCCGGTCTCTTCCAAAACTTTTATCCAATCCAGTTTGGAGATTACGCAGTGGGTTTTCCGAGTGTCAAAATCCTCAAACCGCCAAAATCCATCCAGCAGACCAAACATGAACGTAATGAAACGATGATCTCGTGTCATTTCACATAGATCGAAATGGCCATTTGGTTTCAGCAGTATTCTGATGTTTCGCAAGCTTTCTTTGAGACTCCTTGTTGCGTGAATTACATTAAATGCAATTACAAAATCATAACTGCTCGGTACATATCCTTGACAAACCGGATCTTCTTCAATGTTGAGTCGCGAAAACTTAATTTTCTTCAAATATTTTTCAAATCGTTTCTCAGCCGCTGGAAAGAACGCACTGGAAATGTCGGTATAGGTGTACTCGTACTCAATTCCGCTGTCTTCCAATATCTCCAGAAAGGGTTCAGTGTATCCGCCAGTACCAGCACCCACTTCCAGAATTCTAAAAACGAAATCGTCGCGTCCAGCCCCAAATGCTTGCGTTTTGTAATTCTCGAACCATGCGATGGTGTGTACCCTCGGGAAGTACTCAACTTGAATGAGTTTCCCTATTACAGTATATAACTCGCTAGCGGAGGATTTGTCCTCGTTGGTGTCCTTTGGGAAAAGTAGGCTGAGTGCAGACTCAGTCCCTCTCAAAACGTTTTCCAAATTGTTTCCAACTTTGGCTAGGAGCAATGTTGGACCGAACATTTCGACTAGTTCTGTAGTGAACTCGACACTGGACAGTATTTTGTTCAGCTCCGTAAGGGAATGTGGTGAGCATACAACTCTCCATGTGCGTGCATCAACTTTACTCAAAACCCCTTCCTCTTCAAAGACTCGAAGAAAATATCCAAACTGCTTCCGATATTCATTTCCTATGTTCAACTCTTCAATCAAATCTTCTTCATTGAAATCCGCGTTCACTGCTGGGTCCCATCCTAAATCCAGCATGGTTCTGAGTATGTAGTAAAATGATAGTTTATCCAGCCGGGAGAAAAGCATTTGTATATCTGGCCGGTAGTTAATCTTTTCAAGCTGTTTATCTCGATGAATACGTGTCATTGCATTTTTGTCTACTGGATAAATATTCATATTAGCTGGGTGCTGGATTGACTCAGATGTCGGCCGCCAAATTTCCTCCCACAAGTCTGGCATAGACGTCGAAACGTCTTGGTCTAGGATTGATTCCAGAGCCTTTACTGTCGTTTCGGTAAATTCAACCTCGGATATCTCTGCCAGAACTTTTCCATTTGAATCCAGGAGAAACGAGAAACATTTGACATCTCCATTCGTATGAATATGCATTTCTGATGAACTGCCCTCATCGAAATCTCCTGTCAGCACCAATTTTCCTATCCTTGTGGGCACGAACAGCTTGGTGGTCATATTTCTGGAAAGCTTGGACATCAGCACTGTTTGCAGCATGGCATCCAAAATGATAGGATGAATGATGTACTGGCAATGCTTGGGAATATCTGTGGGAGCATTTAACTTTGCCAGTATCGCACCACTTGCTTCGTTTCTCCGAACGGAATGCAAGCTTCTGAACTTCGGTCCAAAATGAAGTCCGACAGCGGCAAGCTTCTTGTAAAATTCTGATGCATAATTTTTGTGGCTGAGGTTTGTAATAGTTGCATGAATATTATCCACATCAAGAGAAACGGTTTGCAATTTTCCTGCTGGCAACTGCGAGATGGTTGCCTTTGCATGTTGAATCCATGATGAGTCTTGTCTATGACATATTTTCACGTTTTTCGTGTTACGGGTGCCGATGGAGACAGCCTCTACAACTGTCTGGAGTTGTGTAATTTTTGAATCGTTAACTGCAAGGGGAGACTCTATCACCAAGTTGTCAACTTGAATTGGTACATTTCGTTTGGAAAGTAGGGAAGTTGTGCTTTGCATTGATGCTAGGCCGGCCGCAATGCACATTTCGAGAAAGCCTGCTGCTGGGAAAATGACATTACGACCAATGGCATGATCCCTAAGGTATTCGTGCGTTTTTAAAGTAACTCCAGATTCAAACAATTTTACGTCGGATGCATTTGGAATCATCGATCCAACCAGGGGATGGATTTTACTGCCTCCACCTGACAGCTGGATAATCTCCGGCCAGAATTTTCTTCCAATGAATGGATAAAGAGGCAAACGTACCTTCTTTCTTGAGTAAAACATGTCAACTCCCTTCCAATCAATTTCTATCCCCTTTATATACAACTTTGCCAGTGAGGTCAGTAGTGTTACCCATTCATCCTCATTCTTCTTCATGGATGGCAGGGATAATATATTAAATCCATTATTTTCCATTGTAAGGGCAGATAGTACGGGCTGAGGACCAATCTCAATAAACACTTTGCAGCCAAGTGCAACTGCCTTTCTGCTGGCATTTAGAAAGTCGACCTTATCTCTCGTCTGGCGTACCCAGTACTCCGTATCCATCCCATCCGAGGGTAGCAGATCACCCAGCAGTCCCGAAATGTATCCACACTTTTGAACATTTTGTTTTGTGATATTTTCAGCAATCTGTCGGTACTTCTCCAGCAATGGATTCATGTGTTTAGAATGAAATGCATGGTATGTGTTCAATAATTGGCATTTCAAATTAGTGCGATTACAATATTTATAAAATGTCTGAACCACATCAGAGTCTCCAGAGACAACCGTCTGCTCTATTGAGTTTACCGCTGCATAGTCCAACATTTTCTCACTGGAATTTCCAGCGAATTTTCTCATCGCATTATCAACTTGCTGCATGTCAGCCATCACCACCATCATTTTTCCTGAAGGAAGTTTGTCCAGCAGAAGGCATCGTTCCGCTATCAGTTTGATCGCATCCTCAACAGAGATCATTCCAGCGCAAGCCGCAGCATCAAATTCCCCGAGGCTATGACCCAGCACATAATCCGGCTTTACACCCCAAGACTCCCACAACTTTGCGAGCGCGTACTCAACACAGAAAGTGCCAGCTTGACCATAAATTGTTCTGTTCACATCATCGTTGTAGCATGAATTATTGTTTGGCCAAAGATGTTCCTTGATTTGAACGTTGTATTTTTCGTTTAATATTTTGTCGCAGTAATCAAAATGCATTCGGAAGACTGGACTGGACTCATAGATTTTCCTGGCCATTCCGGGATACTGGGATCCTTGTCCAGTGAAGAGGAAGCATACTTTGCCTTCATCCTCTGATTTCGTTTCTCCTCTTAAATAAGTTTTCTTTTTAATGATAGTAGCGACATCAGATGTTGATTTGGTTATTATGGCAGCTCGGATGGGGAAGTTGGCGCGTCCAGTGTTGGCACTGTATGCAATATCAGCAATAGTCTCATTTGAAGATTCCACGGCATCCATGTACCTCTGTAGCAGAGTATCCATTGCTTCATTCGATTTCGCGGATACTTTCATTAAGTGCAACGGTCTTTCAAGGTCATTGCTAACGGTAAGAGCTTTTGAACCCAAGGATCCAGGTGATTCCTCGATAATGACATGCGCATCTGTTCCGGTTATTCCAAAGGAGCTAACGCCAGCAACTCGGGGTTTCCCTGCTTTACGCTTCCACTCCATACGCTCAAGGGGAATTATGGCTGGAATGGTAGCAATGTCAATGGCGGGATTCAATTTTGTGAAGTTCAAGTGAGCCGGGATGATTTCATGGTGCAAGGATAGGATAACCTTCAGGATTCCAGTGATTCCTGAACATGACTCAGTATGCCCCACATTTGTCTTCACCGATCCAATTATCAGGGGTTCTTTTCGGTTCGGTGAGGTGTACGCTTTTGCAATAGCGGCTACTTCCAGAGGATCTCCGACAACAGTTCCAGAACCATGGGCTTCTACGAAGGAGACCTGCTCAGGAGAAATGTCAGCGTCACGCAGCGCTAGTCTCATGGCAGTTGACTCACAGTGAACCGTTGGTGTTCCCAGACTCTGCGACATTCCTTCCTGGCACATTGCGGAACCCCTTATGAGCGCCCAAATATGATCTCCGTCGTTAACAGCGTCCGACAGTCTTTTGAGTACTAGTACCCCACCACCCTCAGCTCTGGCGAATCCATTTGCATTCTCTGAAAATGTTTTACAACGGCCATCCGGGGACACTATTGTGGCAATACCGTCAGGTGGATTCAGAATCATGTTCACGCCGCAGGCCATCGCGATATTGGTTTCTCCCATTCTCAAGCTTTTGCAGGCCATGTGGACTGCGACCATGGCGGAGCTGCATCCAGACTCCGTGGCGATGCTTGGTCCCATCATTCCAAGTAAGAACGAAATTCGTGCCGCGGATGCCCCAATGGAATTTCCGACATATTCACGGTAATAGTCAGAATTGCTGGAATGCATGAGAATTTCCTTATACTCGCTTAGCCAGGATCCCATAAAAACTGAGCCAAATGTTCCACGCAAGGAATGGGGATTTATGCATGCGTCCTCAAGGGCTTCCCAGGTCAGCTCATGCAATAGTCTGTTTTGTGGATCCACGTACAAAACCTCCTTCGGTGAAATACCTAAATATAGGAGGTACATATGAAGACATTCCAAAATACTGGGGATCAAAATATAAAAACATTTCTCAAAAATATTACCAAAAAATTTGGCATCAAATTCATCCACGGGACCCTTCAGAAATCCGGCATTCATTTCCCTGTAATCCGATCGATGTGTTAGACATTGGTGTTGTTGCCATCGAAATGGTGGGGTCCTACAAGTGCCATCTTGACCTTCAAAGAGCAAATTCCAAAATTCTTCCAGATTGTTAGACCCCGGAAGCCTACAGCTCATTCCCACAACTGCGACAGGTTCCGTACTGTATGAGGGCAAGCTAGCCTGTTTTGGGTGGAACTCGTTAGAAATAATAACCGATTTGTTAATTAGTGGGAGCACATCCTCCCGTTGTATTTTAATCCAGTGGATAGCCACCAGATTTTCCAGAAGGCCAGTTTCCTCCAAATTGGTAATGCTGGGTTCCATGGGATAGTCCATCAGGTTTACCATTGCAATGTCCTGATCGAATCTGTAAAGGAGAAAATGGAAATAACAGTCGACAAAATAATTATTTTGGAATTGAATACGTAGCCGGACGGCGTATGAATTATCAGCGTACCAATGCAGGTATGCTCACATATATTAATAAGACGAAGTATTTTAATAATTCATTCTAACCGCAGTATTGGCTTTCCTTTTTCAATGGCGATGCAGTACTTTTCATCCAAAACCCGTTTACCGCCGCTCCCTTGACGCCGTTTGACAAATGCACCCAGGTACGCCGCAAGTCGAGGAACTGAAAACATTTTAAAAATTTCTGAATCATCATCTTAGTTAAAGGTAGGTATTTAAGTTGTGCATGAAATAAACAGAAACCGTTAGGGTCATTTTTTTCGACTGATGTCACCACTCTCATAATGGAATTGTAGTTTCCGGCTGACGGTTTAAAGAGAAACACGGATGTGTTCTCATCCTCATCCAGCATCACAATTCCATCGGTCGGGTCCAAAAATATATCATCAGAATTCTTCAAAGCCAGCATGGTAGGAGAAAGATAGACGCAGTTGGCGAACGAGCGAAGAGCTAAAAACGAATATATTTTTGCATAGTCCCCAGCCTTAAGACTACTCGTATTCCGGCTTTCGTCAAGAGAAAATACAATGTCAAATACATCCTCCAATGCCTTCCTATCGGCGATAAAAAAGTCAGTATATTTAACAAACAACGTATTGTTGCCATTGCATACTCCAATATATGATATTACTACAAATGACTTACATCAGAGCAACAGAAATTTTTGATGACGCAATTATAGCAATTTTTCGTGTCGTAAAGGTCCGCCTTAAGGAAAAACAAAGTGCCAACGCCTTTGGAACATCCTCGTCCGAAATGGCCTGTGTTACCCATAACTGGTTATTGGCCACTAGAATATTAAAAAAATACAAACACGCAATGTAATGTAAAAGGTATTAAAACAAATCAATTAACGCGGCAGGTTCTGACGCTATGCATTGGAAAGCAATATACGAAATTAAAAATCAACTTAAAAAAATTGAAGATATACCCATTTTGCTATGCTGATGGTGACACCAATTTTGGTACTTTACAGGCTGCCGTCAATTCGACAAACTTTTAACAAATGCCACAAAGGCTAAAGATTGTTGGAGAAACTGTAAGAGATTTTAAACTGATTAGAGAAAATAGTTAAGAAATAATGTGAAAAAAATGTTATCCGAGCACTGTAAAAAGCAACTGGTCACCAGAGACCGGTAAATGGTAATGTGAGTATTTCAAAAATAGGAACAAATGGTACCATCAGGAAAATTTAAGTTGTTGTTATTCTCTAATTTTATGAAATACGGAGAAATGCTCGATTATTGTTACCGAGTAACCTGTGGTAATCACGGTAAATATTTTATACAATAAATTCTGGCGGTATGAATGTGCTGATGTTCAGCCTAAAAAATTTGATGTTTGAATTTAGAAGTGCATTCCATTCTGAATATCGTCTGAATAATTATTTTTATCAAGATCAGTATCTAAAAGAGATTCCGAGATGTGGGGTGACCTTAGTATTGCCAGGAAGAGAAATGCAGCAAAATATTCATTCTAACTGTCATCAGAAAGAAATATACTTAGGTAGCACTGTACCAGTTATTTTTGACGGTCAATTTGCCGATCACCTGTTGTGAATTCGTTCACTGCATAACATCACAGACTGCAAATCTCTATCTGTTTATTGTTACTCTGAAACACGTCACGGTAATTTATTCCATTGCAGTATTTTCAATCTCTGCTCTAGTCAGCATTAATATTTATTCATGAGACAAGTACCATTATAAGTAATTCTCGGAACTCGGTTACAATTTGCATACATGAGCAACAATTTTTTATGTTCACTAAAACGAATGAAATCAGCTTTGTTAACATACCTGTTTCAGAATTTCGTCACTGTGAAAATGCCAATGACACTTGCTCTACAGTTCACTTGTATTTCTCTCTGCTGATAAGGAGGCGAACAGGTGGCATTTAGAATTACGCAGAAAATCATAAAATAATTTGCATGACCGTTATTGAGGATATTTGTCTTTTGGTTTCAAGTAACAGGTAGCTTAGTAGTAAACCGTTAATTTGACGAGGAAAACCAAACTCCCCGCGCCTGTATCCGGCCAATGTGCCAAAAATTTCAGTGCAGATTTAGGAACTTAAAAAATGTGTGTTTCACAATTTCATTTTGGAGTTTGCAGTCAAAGGAACAGTAGTATTTTTTGTTGCCGTCAAACAATTGTTCACAATGTTGGTTTGTGGAATTCTGGCCCTTTGGTTGCTCCCGTCACAAGCTCTTGGTGTTGAAGGTAGTATGAAAAAAGCTGCAACGGCGACAAAAGAAATTGCTGTATTTGATGAGATGCGGAAAATGGTACAGGCAGACGTCACGGCGAACCACATGCTGGAGGATTATTACCTAGAGAAATGGTTAAAGAAAAATAATTTTGTTGTTGACAAGGCAGTTCGTCAGCTCAGAGAGGTAAACGTACGCTTAGTATGATTCATAATTAAATCGTTGGCTCATTGAATGGAAATGGCAGAAATTTTAATCATATTCAAATAATTTTATTAGTACTTGACATGGAGAGGTGAGCAAAATATTGATTCCATTTTGGCAGAGGATTGGACGGAAATGCGTGAGAAATTTCCATTCTCGCTTGTAAGCAAGGACAAAATCGGCAGACCAAGTAAGTTGCTTTCCAAGTCTCTATAAATCTACAAATTATAGCTCAAGCAATAGGGATCTCCTGGAACATCATTCCTAATAATATGTAACCACAATCAGAATGATAATGTTTCTATCTTCCGAGTACTTTACAGGGTGTTAGGGGAATGGGACATGGCTGGGTTTCTGCAGGACGATCATTTATACTTTCGCCGTCTACTCCGATATGTGCTGATGATGCATGAAGAAGCTGAAGTTCTCGTGCGGAGGCTGCGTTCGGAAGGATCAAATATTACAATGTTCGTTCACCTCATAAATGGAGACGGGTTCACCATCCAACAAAATGCTTGCAGTCTATGTACAAAACACTTTTCCAATTTTCACAAGAATTTCACAAGCAAAAAATTGTATAACATTTTTTATAATGACAATGTATTTGCGTAGGCATGAAATTAGTGGACAAGATTACTAAACTGTGCGGGAACGCTCCATTGGACATGGGCGATATGGTTATTGTCAACGCACCTCAGTCGTTTAAAATTCTTTATCCCGCTGTCAGTGGAAAGCACGCCCGTGTCTATGGCCAGGACCGCAGCCATTGGGAACCTGAGCTTTTGAAATTCATTGATGCCGACCAGCTTCCTCATGGAATACTCCGGGAGGTTACGGCTCCAGACAACAATGATGGACTGGTCAACATGAAGGAAGAGTTGTAATCTTTATTTGTTGAGTACTCATTTCAAAGCAAATAAAATGGTCCAGATTTTGATTTGGTGCACTGTTGAACGTATATATTATTTTTGTTACTAAGGTTTATACTGACACACTTTGCTCTTCAAGTAAAATGATTTAGTTGACTGATTGCATTTTCCGACAAAAATTAAATTCGGTCTTGGCATTTCATTTTTGACTAAAAAAGTGATTTATTTTTATGTCATCTCGATTGTGTGTAGCAGTGCTTGATCATTTGAATGTAAAACAACAATTGCGTATATTTTAGGCCATGACAAAAAACTCGAATAATTCATGATTACTGGGTATTCGTGTCATTATTTTATTAAACCTGTTTCCACTTTGCTGATTGGGGGCAAAATCGGTCGGTGCTACAGCCAGTGCCATTGGTACCAAAATGGCATGTTGACCATCAAGTAGTTGTTATCTCGAACAAGATAATAAATTTTAATTAAACTTGCATACAACTCAATTAGAAATATTACTCTGATGAATTTCTCGATTCTTCACTTTCTAAGAAAAGCGTCATAAAAATGCTAATATCTGTATATCGAATTTTATGGTTCTGTAATGCCATACGCAGTAACCTATTATACCAAGAGCTACAAGTCCCAGTTACACATACATATGTAATTTAATCATGTTGTGAAATGAATACAAAATGCGGTTCAGTACAACGAGATTGCGTCGGATCTACAAATGCAAGTTATAGCATGCGCTGCCAATCGCGCCAATTCAAAAATGAATTACGTTTCGTTTTACCTTGCTGGAAACTGTAATGCCAGACGATTAGAAATACAATGATGAAAGAACGACACACACAGCTTTTATGTTAATGATATAAGATGGTTATTATGTTTCCCCTAAGTCAAATAACACCTTGTTCTCTATTGGATTTTTACCATTTTCAAAAATTTTGTGTATCCAAATTACTAAAATGAAGTAAAAACATTCAATTTTAGTACAATCTGCATATAAAAGTATGTACATTTCGCCAATCTGTAGCGCTCAAATTCTGTACCCACGAATAATGTCTAGACGAATAAAAGTTGTTTGGCATTATCGTATGATTATTCCATTCTCATTAAAATTTGGTCATAAATGAAAAACGTGCGAGCAGATTACATTTGGTTTATTGTATTGCATTCTCATTATCTGTAGAATGTTACTGGATAAATTACCTACTTTACCTTACTGCATGTTGTTGTCGGTTACTTGTCCAGTAACTATGAACAGTGCAACCCAGGTTTTAATAGTTTTGTATGATTCTGTAAAAGGATACTCCAGCATCAGTCGTTAACTGGAATCAGAGGAAAGCAGTCGGCTAATACCTGTTACCTCGAAACGCCATATTTTAAAAACGATGGAGCAAGCAGGCGGGATTCTTTCTGCCGTGTCATCCAACGGCGCATTCTTGCTGCAATGGCTAAGTGTGATTTTAGGAAATACGGATCCTTCCATTTGGAAATTCTGAGCAACGTGCTCTTCCCGACATGGCTAGATATCAACGTCATTGACGTTATAATTTTCGTATAAATGTAATATATAATTATGTTGAGTTATAAAGTGGAAATGTGAGCTTCATATTAACAAACGTAATGTTCATAGTGAACTCGTATCGGATGGAAATAAAGTACATGGGTACTGCAGAATACCCTTCTGATGAGCAACAATAACTAAAACCTCGTTTCGGTAAGTTTGGTGCAAGCAAAACTGCTTCTCTATAAAGGCGCGACGACAGCGATATATTTCTTCAATAAGACAAAAGTTTAGTGCTCAAATACAAAAAATTAATTATGAACTGCGTGTATGCGTTACAACGTTCCTAGCTAGTGTAGTTATTTTATATATGGTTATGGCATAAACATGTAAATTTGAGGAAACCACAAAAGGTAATGACTGACCATATCATTTTCCGGAATTTAATCGAAATATTATTTGGGCTGCAGTCTATAGTTATAGAAACGCAGGTTTGCTGATAATGTGGCATTCTGACGGTAGAAGCAGTTTCATATCTTTATGGACGGCAATAATCTATTGTAAATAGCGATGGTGAATAAAATACGTTAGGTTTTTAAAAAATCATGTAAGCAGGAATACAGCATGTGTACATATGTCTCTTTTAAATTATTTCACCTTTCTTTTCGACATAAAAAATGCACTAATAAAACCATCGGTCCTACGGCGTATTAGCCAGATTGAGCTTACACAGGTATCGTTTTTACTCCATTTCAAGTTCAAAACCATTCACTAAATTGTCGTGGCGTTTGTTGAATGCAATTTGACCTCCAAATGCATGGTGGCAATAGAATTTTTCATTTATCAAATTCTGTGAAATTTTTTGTGCGCACATACCCAATCTTCCGCCAGTAAACCAACTCAAGTCAATACAAGTCATTTTTTTTTGCGTTATTACCACTCTATACTCATGCTTCTTGAATACTGATCCCAGATGAATTTTAGTGCCGAACCAGATTAATTATGTTTTAGGTCAGCGTTTCATGCTACTACAAACTGTTCGGGATGCTAACGTATTATGTTGAATGTATCGCAAATAAGGTGGTCACATTGGTGATAGGTCAATGGTCCAGTGTCAGTTTAAATATAGTTTTTTAAAAGCTAGATCCTCTTTACTGTGTATGCACGCGCAAATCATAGATGTGCACATCGCTGATCATTAAAAAAATCTTTTTTCGTGGTAGCTAGTTTTATTGGTTACGAGGAAAAGTACAAGTTATTCAAACCTAGACATTCGTTTTAGAAAAAACCTGTCAAATAACTTGTTCCTTCTTGATAGCTATGATAATCAATCTCTAAAGTTATAATACTCTCCCTTTTGAATCCATGTTTCTGCACTATAGTCCCGATTTCAATAATACCCAAGTAATCAAATTAACTGCCTAAGGTATCTCCTGCAGAAAATCATGGTAATAACCAGGGCCGTAACAACCGGGGGGGCAGGGGGGGACATTGTCCCCCCCTGGAATTTGGTTCAGAAGGAAACTATTTTACAAGAAACTAAAATATTAGCATTTTTTTAATATCTTGGTAGAATTAACGATATAATTTGAAAATTCCGACACGATACTCTCACATGCATATGAATATTATTGTATGTTATAACAATTACAACCAAATTTTCTTGCAATATAGTTTTTCTCAGATCTAGTTTGTATTAAATTTATACACTATGAACAGTCCCGTTCCTTTCTAAATTATGGAGGCCGAAATTTTAGATAAACAAAATTGATGATGATATTTAGCGCGTTAAAATGCATCATATATGCTAAGCGTGTGCAAATCAATACGAATGATTACAGCGATCTGAGTTCCGGCAATATTGGTGATATTCGGTTAAACGGAGCATAAAAACATACGCGGATTTTCGCGGAGAAGATTTTGAAGAAAAGTTATGGTAAGAGGAAATGTTGATTTTTGCAAGTTGAGTGAACTAATTTATGTTAGAAACGACAGTAAACAGTATTTGAATGGGTCGAACAGTATTACTAGACAATTATATTGCATAATGCATTTGCGAGACAAGAGACACTCATGAATATATTTCCTCAAGGCGAAACTCGTGTCAGGTATGCGTCATCTTCAGAACAAACCCAGACGCCAGGACTGTATTTTCTCCAGTAGAGAACTTGGCTGTCCCGAAATTGGCTGGCACGTCTCCATGACGCGACGCATTTTCTTCAAAAAATCTTATCAACAGAGAACATGTCTTTCTTGTGAAGTACTGTTGATGTCAGGAATGTAATATTTCACCTCAAGATACTAAAAAAAGTTGACTTATTTGTCCCTCGATAATTTAATGTGATTGGTCCAGTTTATTTTGTAGAGAAGTTTTCGCTGGTTTCAAATATATTATCTCCCGTCTGACAAATTTGATCTCTCGATTCTACAGAAACACTGCAACCGTATTGGCTTTGGAGGACAAATCTAAGTGGAGCAATTTATACTAAAGTAACTTGATGTGTAAGCCTACCTTTTTCCAAAAACTGTTGCGAGTTATCGTCTATTTTGTATTTATGTACAACTGCAAGCTGCTGGGTTCAATGCATGAACCATTGCCGTTCTCCGATTCTGATGCATGGACGATTAAGTATATTTTACATGGACGAGTGCTTGGAGTATCTAGATGTGCCAAGTCATATCCTTCGTTTGGAAACTGGTCGTCAGCCACTCTTTGTACTTGTATTGAAGAAGGCATTGCTGTACTGGTGGAAACTGCTGAAAATGGATAATGATAGGTATACAAAAAAGTGCTTTCTTGCACTACGTCAAACTGCTAGTACTACAACTAAAGTTCAATTGGGTCTCACAGATGATAACTATTTGTAACAAATATGGGTTTTCTTGTGCAAGCGAAATTGACGATCATAAGCTATTTGGTTGTGTTATAGATAAAATTTTATATAATGCATTGGATTGTCAAAGGCAAGAAGACGTAGCAAAGCTTAATGAATCCAACAGATATGCATACTACAGGCATATTTGGCATGATAATCCATTACCAGCAAAATATTTGCTAATGCGACTCCCATTTAAAATAACTTCTCTGATTGCGCAATTT
The DNA here is from genome assembly GCA_004115045.4 of Sinella curviseta. Lineage (NCBI taxonomy): Eukaryota > Metazoa > Arthropoda > Collembola > Entomobryomorpha > Entomobryidae > Sinella > Sinella curviseta. The sequence continues at coordinate 30,005,546 of CM023202.3, read as the reverse complement.
AGAATGAACGTTAATTCAATTCTATGGGAAAAGTACTTACATAATCTGGACGAATCGGATTTTTGCCAGATTTGTAATGAAGCAAACAGCTTAAGACACTTCATGCTGGAATGTGTCCCAATAGGCACTTTTAATCACGTACGAAAATCAAACTGCATTGACTGGTATGGGAATCTGTCATTCGAAAATAAGGATGATGTGATTAGGTTTTATCATTCTGCCTCTAGCAGTCTAAGACTTCGAAAGTTCCTACTCGATCATTTGTATGGTGAAGATTGAGTCATTGATTGTCACCGATTGACAAATTTTTTTTACATAGCATATACAACTTTAAGTTATTATTTCTAAATCGAGGAGTTAAATCTGTTTTAACATACGAAATCGTTCATAAAAATGCGTCTTGTTGGTAAGCTTAATATACACAAATTTATATACTATATTTATTTAAGTAAAGTAAAATTAAAAATTAAATACTAGTTCAAGTTAGTAAAATTGTGATAAAATTTCGCTAATACTAGTAAGTGTAACAAGTGGTGAAGTCATTTAGTGAAAAGCTGGTTAACAGTGGGAAAAAGATCAAATATTGTTATCAAGCGTCTACATTTGTATTGTTCTTAATTCATTGCCCTAGGAATTATTCTGGTAATTACACTGGTGGGTCTCTGTCGTCCAGCACCGGTCATACAATCAGTGGTGCCTGTCATTAAGGGAGGCTTACGTCATGCTGGAATTATGGATTTCATCGGCACCACACGAGCGGCGTTGGGAATTGCTGGAGACTTTGCCAACCGGAATGGGTTCCAGTACAACAATGTTTCAAACGCTATATTGCAATACAGCGTCATGCAGGCGTATGGGCAAATGGAAGGCAACAAAATCCAATCTGAAAATGCGGATGCTCTGGGTAAAGTGAAAGGGGAACTGTCACAGCTTGTAATTTTACAGTATGTAATGTGTGGAATTTTCGTCATGTATGGCTTAATGGGAGTAATCTCAGCCATAAAAAACAATCAAGGCCAAACCATGAATGTTGTTAATTCATAAAAAAGCTTTGTTTTAAAGTGAATGGAAGTGCCTAGTTTAACGGAAACGACGCGGTTTACTAAAATATGATTACCTATTAAGTATAAGGATCAAAATACATATACAATATATATACCTAGTAATAAAACTACATATATAAGTAAGTTTTCCTATATATATAAACATACATATAAAAATATATACACCGAAAAACAATAATCCTAATAACGTTTTATGTTCTATGTAATAAGTCCTTCAGACTTGATTTATCAATTATTTCGCTAATACACATTGATTTAATAATCTGATAGCGTATATACCAAATAAGAAAGTGTCCTATAATATTAAAAAATTTAAGTAGAATAAGAATCAAAAAATCTTCATTTTTAAATTGTTGATGCTCTATAGGTCCAATGACCCCAAAAGGGTTTATGAGAATAAAACCAATTATTATTATTATTATATTTACATGACCATCCTCGTAATCAGGCATATAAGACGGCCGTGGAAATAAATACAAATATGGAGCATTGCACGAAAATATATTTCATTGATAAAATTGATGCCGGGTACTTGCTGATACATTTGAATATTAGCGCATTTGGTACTTAGGATAGAATTACGAAAATGTGTTCACCATTGTAGCAGTCAGGTTTACAGCTTATAGGTAATTTGCTAAAAACCACATCAACATTTGCGTAGATGTACGTATTATAGATGAATGGTAATTTATGCGAAAACGAAGTAAGGTCAGTGTGGAATATGTCAAAGCTGCCAACATCTTTAATTACTTCTAAAACATCCAAAGGTTGTTCTTCTGGATCATGCACACGCCATATTTGTATGTGGTGTCCATATTTCGAATGTTATGAAAACCTCTGAGCAAAGCTTTGAGAATGCAATAATATTGAATTTCAATACAACTAAAGCAAGTTTACAGCAGAAGAATACAACTCCGCAATGCCGTTTGAACAATGGTAGTGTTATATTTGGCCCCTCAGTGAACATAACTTCATATTTTGTCCTCCAAAGCCGAAACGGTCGGAGTTTTTCCATTGTAGAATTTAAAGATGTAACCTGGCAGACAGGAGATAACTACAATTAAAAAATGCTGTACTAAACTGGTCCGATCACATTCAATTATCGCGGGGACAACGCTATGAGTCTATTTGTAAGTAGTGTCAGGGACGTTTTTATCCATGACAAACTCCTGGTAGCAGCAATGCTATTTCTGTACAACATCATATTGAAATCATTAGAGCCCACACACAGGGAGGCAATGAACGGTCTATCTTGTAACGTTCTATCTATTGAAGATTGCGTAAAATTATCTAATATTAAGATTTTAGTGTTGGATGAACAGATTTCAATACTATTTCTAGAATATAAGCGAAACTGTGCTAACGGAAGAACATAAATGGTCACAATTCTAAATATTTTCCGTCCACATCTTAATGCACGCTGGGTGTCGTATTGTGTCCATGTTAACGGGACTATCCCACTAATGTTAAAGGGGTGGTAAATAGTTTCAACTTATTCATTTACGTACTCCCTACTCATCAGTTTTTATTTCTTTTTAAATTAAATCTTCCGATAAAACTTAAAAACAAAGTACTAAATCGTATAATGTTAAACAATCCAAATTATTTCTTACTTTTAAAATAAAATTTATTTGAAACCATTATTTGTCATTTGTTATTTCAAATAAACAAATTATTTGGGATTTATTTGTTGTTTCAAATAACATTTTTTCACAAATAGGTAAGCCTGCTGACGATAATATTAGTAACCACCTCAAGGGATTCTTAGCAGTCGCTCTAACGTACGTTGTTTCCTAATTCGGAGTCAATAGCAGATTTGCAATGCCTAAATTATTCCGAATCGTTTTAATCTGGAGTGCACATATCAACAATAATTGGGCGAATTTAGTGCAAACCCATCCCCATACTTATGCGTACATAAACACGTTAAGCCAGTTCTAATGTGCTATTAAAAATGTGATGGTAGTTTACAAATTTCCCACATCAAATAACGTCGATTTTCATGGCAACAACAAAGGAGTAAGATGTAATTCTCAATACTTACCAGGAAAAGTTTTCACCTGGTACAAAAATTTTAGAAGTGTTTGCTTTTATACAATTTTCCTGTCTCATCAAATATTTACATATCTGCCACTAAATTGGACTTATTGTTAGAATCTCTTCTAATTCTGACCCATTTGTGTCGATGGGATAAGAAGATAATTTTTAGTACGTTGGTAGTTTGTTTCTAATCAATTAATAATTAACATGATAGTTGAAATATGTGAATGTTATATCTGCTGAGTTGAACTCGCTTGATGCACCAAGAAAGCCTTTCTTTTAAGGGAAGCACGTCGAATATAATTTACCTCCCTTGCGGAAAAATATGTCAGACTAAGAATGTGTTTAATCTGAAGTGGTGGTATATTCGCGCTTGATATTGAACAACGTTGACAAAAAATTATTTTGGGTGAGAACGTTACTCATTAGTCGAAGTAAGATTTACGCTGGATGTGTGTAAGTATTTTTAACGCTTTAAAACTTGTTGATTTTTGGGGCTTGAGTATTTATTAGTACGATTAAAACCCCCTAAACCATTATGAATAAATTGTCTTATTACAAGTTCCGTTTTGCATGTGTTTTGCTCTGAATTGCCTTTTGGATTCCAGGTTAAACGCTAAATATTTTCCTGGAGAAATTTCTGTCCGAAAATAACCTGTTCCTAGTAATATGTTGGTAGTTTCTTAGCTTGATAAACGATCGAAATGAAATCCGGCGGAAATAGTTTGAGTCTTAAACGTCGACAACAACATTTTAAGGGGACAAGTTAATTTATTATTTTGGGTTATATTTGACGGCATGAATTGAGGGTGAAATGATTTGATCCCCAAATTTCTGACAAGATCTGGCTAATATATTTACCAAGTGAATACTTGTTAGGTGAAGTAGCGTTGCGCAGGAATTAGGCTAACGATTCTATGGGCCGAAATTTGTCAAAATAGTATCAAGCTAAAATTTTGATTTGATCAAAATTAACTCAATTCTTAACATGGTCAAGGTTACATGTTGTCATGGAATGTCACGGAACAGTTGCCTAGCTCAAATTTGCATGGATAATATCAGAAAAAATTGCTCAAATATTTCCTGGTTAAAATCTGTCTGCAAAGAAACCTGATTCCTTTTTGCTTTCGATGATTTCTAAGCTGCTCTATCCTTACTCGACTGATTCCCCCCTTTGGCAAGAGGATAGCTTGATGATATAATTGTCACGGGGATATGTAAACCATGTTGAAAATAAAAATGTATGAAACTTTTCTTAGTTGGTGCCGGCAATAATGCAGGAAAGACTGCAACTATTTACACTAACACATTTTCGTACAAAATGAAAATTATAATGTATGGTCATCAAGGCATTAATGACATTCAATCCTTGGAACATTTAGCAAAAATGGCGAACTAATAAAGTATCTCTATATGCCCAGTATTCAACTGTGTACGTGTTTCTTAAGGACCATCCTAGGTGACTTCAGAAAGTGAAAATTGCAAAATTGTCTGCTCGCTCCTCTAGCAAGTTAATACTTTTAGTCCAATTGCGACATTCATTAGTTTTTATATCTTATTCATTTCCTACATCAATATGTTAGCTACAGTTTTTGTGACATAAATTGGTCGTTATTACGGCTAGATTATAGTCCAACGTTAAGTTGCAGTTGATATGGAAATGTGTACCCCCCAGATTTTTGACCGTTGTTACGGCCATGGTAATAACGGGGAGCATTTTATAGAATCAAGGCCGTAAAATGAGACAAGCTATGTATCCATAACTGCGTAATTCAACCACCTCAATTTTAGCAATTTGCCTGTTTTATTAGACCGGTTTTTTAAAACAGAAATAAAAAACAGTATTGTTAATGCAACGCAGTGGACAACAGTTTGATCGTACTTGCTACAGGATTTAAAATGCAACTTGTTACCAGAATCCAATGAATATTACAACAACAACTGTGACGTTACTGCGGTCACCAAAAGTCACTGAACCGACTAAAATTATACTTTTACTCGTGTATCAAACCGTAGTGACACTGATCCAAAAGCTACGGTGCGCCACTCCGGCATGTATACGTCGTTGTGGGGCGAATTCAGATTTTAATTTTAGGTCACTCCATAATTATGAGGAGTTACAAGGAAAAAGCCGTAACCCGAAGCTTTTTTTATTCTGCCTGTCTCAGCAAGAATTGCAAAAAAATGTCTCATGATTTTCAGTGAATGTTGTATCGACTAGGCATTCTATATAATATGCACACCCCAAAGATAATCCGTACTAAAATTTGCAGGTCACTGTTGATCACTGTAAACACGCAGAAAAGTGATAGTCAGACAATGTACAACTTAAGTGTCCATGAGGGTGGCATGTAGAACTTTTTATTTTATCATGCATGATGCTACTTGAGTTAAAAGGTAATGCTACGTTAATGGTATTGCCACATTAATTAATAAAGTGAGAAAACATATATGTAGCTGGTTTCGTTTTTAAAGCACTCATCTCTCTTCCTCAGAGTCCTTTAGTGATTCACTCAGCTTACACGTCGTCATCATTCTGCTTCCAAATTTCCGAGTTATTACTCCAAGCGTGCAATTTACGCGTCGTCTTTCATTGCACTCATTCCTAAGGAAAGTTCGGAAACAAGTCAGGTTTTCCTCAAAAAAATTCTAGAAGCTGGTTGGATATTATGAGGGGTAAATTATTTTAAAAATTCGTAAAAATAAAGTTATTTGCATTTGCACTATTATGAGAGAAATTTAATACATATTACATGGCAACGACTATGTTTTCTTATTTCACACAGGGTGGCAAGACGAGCTATGGGTAACATCAGCCATTTCAGACGAAGATGTTCAAAAGGCATTGACTCTCTGCTTTTCATTAAGGCGGAGTTTCACGACACGTAAAATTGCTGTAGTCGCGTCTCCAAATATTTCGACCGGCTTACGGTATGTCAACTTTAAAATTCAAATATTATATAATAGACAATATATATTTTGTTACGCATGAACATTTGTACTTATTGCTCCAATTAACTTTCGGTTAATTTACCCTCTGCTATGGCGGCTACTCTTGAGTGATTTTACTTTATTTTGAAAACAGACGAGCACTACACCGAGGTTTTGACATGGTCTTTAGCATTGATGATGAAAGTCAAAATTATGCCGGTTTGAATTTGGAAGATTTTGTTAAAGTGTATCCCGTCATGGCCCTTCACTCCTTCAGAAAATGCGTCTATCTTTCACCACAAATGGTTGTTCTGAAGAACTGTGACCATCTGTTTGCTCACGAAACGGGTGGACTAGTTATGTTGAAGGATTCAATGGACACCTCAATGTTTCTCTTCAAGCCGTCGCTGGAACACTTTCATGCACTGATGAATGGATATGGCAAATCCCGTTCTATTGGTAATAATCTTACAAATGCCATTAAATATAAAACGAAATTGTACTGAATATAATTGATATTGTTTTCTCTCTACTTTCGGCGTAGGAACCAATTTGATGAAACTCGGCATGGATGGCCGAATCGAAATTGGATTCTTTGACGAAAAGTACAGTGAAAGTATTGGAAATGGAATACCGTGTAATTGGTACGATGATTACTATAAACGTCAAATTCGGCATGCCAATTGTTATGAATAGGGGAATTTTAATATATACGCTTGCACACCAAAATGAATGCAAAACAACTTTACACATGTAAGTAGTACCTACTTCATTTGATGTTTATTGGAATTTTAGGTTCAAGGACTCTTGCATGGTAAACTTGGCTGACTTTCAGACGGATGCTGATTTGGACAAATTGAAACACTATGGAATTCTGGGAGAACTAGTAGCTAACTTTTGGTTAAAAATAAAACGTGATGATGTCCTCCCACTAATTTCCAGTTCTGTCAATATTATTACTGGGGTAAATTCCCAGATGAATATTCTGCAAACATATCCAAAAGAGCCGGTGGCTATCGTCGGAATGAGCTGTCGATTTCCAGGTTCCAACAACTTGGAGGAATTTTGGGAGTTGCTGTACAATGAAACCGACGCAACATCTACTGCACCTCCATTTCGATGGCTACCACGTGCCTGTTCTGGAAATGGCGCAAAACCAATTACTGGCGGTTTTCTGAGGAATCCGGTGGATGAATTTGACGCAAACTTTTTCGGTTGGTACTCTACTGACTCTGATCTGAATACATTATTCTGTAAACCACATAGAAAAACTTAAATTAAAAACTGTCATTGCAAACAAGGTATTTCACCAAAGGAGGTTTTATACATGGATCCACAGCACCGTCTTCTTCATGAGCTCGCCTGGGAAGGTTTAGAAGACGCATGCATCGACCCGAATTCTCTTCGCGGAACCTCCGGCTCAGTCTTCCTGGGATCCTGGCTAAGTGGATACAGGCAAATTCTACTAAATTCTGCTGATTCTGACATTTATCGAGATTATATGGGGAATTCGATCGGAGCTGCAGCAGCAAGGCTTTCATTTCTACTTGGTTTGATGGGCCCCAGCATTGCAACGGAGTCCGGCTGTAGCTCGGCAATGGTCGCTGTTCATCTAGCTTGTAAAAGCCTACGACTTGGAGAAACTAATCTTGCCTTGGCATGTGGGGTCAATGTCCTGTTGGATCCACAGGAGGACATCCCTAATATAGTTGCTCCGGATGGTAAATGCAAGACATTTTCTGCGGATGCAAATGGATACGGGAGAGCTGAAGGAGCTGGAGTTCTTGTGCTTAAGAGACTATCTGACGCACTTAAGGATGGTGACCGTATATGGGGACTTATAAGAGGATCCGCCGTGAGCCAGGAGGGATTATCCCAAAGTTTGGGGACGCCAACCATACACTGTGAAAGTCTCGTCATGCAAGAAGCACTACGAGATGCAGGTGTATCGGCAGATCAGGTTTCGTATGTTGAAGCCCATGGAACCGGTACTGTAGTAGGGGATCCCATGGAAGTCGCCGCCATTGAAAAAGCATATAGCCATCCTGTTCGAATGGAACCTCTGATCATTGGATCAGTGAAAACAAATGTGGGGCATACTGAGTCATGCTCTGGGATCACAGGAATTATGAAAGCCATTTTGGCAATGAATAACGAAACCATTCCGGCACATCAAAACTTTACCAAACTGAATCCGAAAATTGATTTAGACGCAATTCCGGCAATAATTCCTCTTCAGCGTGTGGAATGGAAAGTGTCAAACGAGAGACGAAGAATTGCGGGTGTCAGCGCATTTGGAATTACTGGAACAGATTCTCATGTCATTTTGGAAGAAGCCCCTCAAAATAGCGCATCCAATGCCCTTACATTTCCAAATGGCTTTGAAAGGCCACTGCATATTTTAAAGCTATCTGCCAAATCAAACGAGGCAATGGAGCTTCTTTTACAGAAATACAAGACTTTTATGCAATCCAGCAAGGACAGTATTGAGGATATTTCGTATAGCGCCAATATTGGTCGTTCTGATTTTCCCATTCGAGCTGCTGTCATTGCCAAAAGCAAATCTGAAGTCTGCTCCATTATTGCAAGGCGGGACTCTTTGAGAGGAGAGGCCAAAGCTGAGGAAATAGGAAAAGTTTGCTTTCTCTTCACAGGGCAAGGATCCCAATATCGAGGAATGGCGAAACAGCTTTACGAAACCAGTCCGGTGTTCCGGATTCATTTTGATCACTGCCAGCAAATATTTAAGGATGACCACAACATTGACATTCTTTCTGTTCTGTGGTCTAACGCTGAAGATGCTACCTACGACATTAATAGGAGCTTGTATAGTCAAACCAGTATATTTTGTCTGGAGTATGCCCTGCTAAAGTTGTGGGAATCCTGGGGTGTAAAAGCTGATTACGTCTTAGGACATAGTTTGGGAGAATTTGTAGCCGTGGTGTGTGCAGGGATCCTGTCTCTCAAAGACGCAATCATGCTAGTCGCTGAAAGAAGCAAGTTAATCGATGCCCTTCCGGGTGGAAGTATGCTTGTTCTCAAGGCGTCCCAACAACAAGTGGAGGACGCCATTAAAATATTTGCCTTGGGATCAAATGAGAGGGTACTGGAGTTTGCTGCTATCAATTCCGAGGATCAGACTGTAGTTGCTGGAGATTCCGATGTAGTTTCGGAATTTTTCACATTTTGTAGAGAATATGGCATTAAATGTATTCAGTTGAACGCTACCCACGCATTCCATTCCGAACATTTGGATCCAATACTACAGCCGTTCAAAATAATTTTAAAGAAGGTGGATCGGCAGCAAGGAAACACGCGTGGATACATTTCTGGATTACAAGGCGATCTGGTGTCCTGTGATCAAATTACTGCCGATTATTGGCTGCGACAAACGAGGGAGAGAGTAAACTTTCTCAGCGCCAGTAGAAAAGCGGTAGAACTCGGCTGCAAGACTTTTGTTGAAATAGGACCCAATCCAGTACTCTCGGCACTGACAATGATGAACAATGATGCCAATGTGCTGTGTGTGCCTTCTCTGAAGAAAAGTGAAGATGAATGGACAACTATGCTGACCTCCTTGGCAAAATTATACGTGAAAGGCATGAAGATTGACTGGAGTGGATGGGATATGTACCATGCCAGACACAAGGTTTGTCTTCCTCACTATCCATTTATCGGTAAGAGGTTCTGGCCTAAGACCCTGAAGAAAGCAGCGAACTCCATTCATCCCCTTCTCGGAGCAGCCATTCCAAATGCATCGGCAACGAAACTGTTTCAGTCTGAGTTACACTTGAATAGCCTCTCGTATATGAGAGATCACTCTATCGGCAGCCACACTGTATTCCCTGCAGCCGGATATTTGGAAATGTGTATTGCTGCGGGAATGGCTGGAACACAAAACTCCACCGACTCCCTCCACAAACATAATCGCTCATTCATTGTCGAGAATTTGAGTATCGACGCTGCGCTAGAACTGATCGAGTCCAAACCTACACCAGTTCAGACAATTGTTGAGTTTGACAGGAACAACAATGATGGCGCTTCTACAGTGCAGATATTTCAACGACTAGAGACATCCTGGCTTATGCATGCTACCGCAACAGTTACGTCATCGTCGGAAGCAATTACAAGTACATTTGACATCTCAAACTTTCGCGAAACTATTACAAAGGCTGCTGATGACACGAAAGTGGAGCGTGTATACGACAAGCTAGCAACAAGTGGCTTGGTGTTTGGAACGAATTTCAAGAGTATTACAAATATATGGTGGCAGAAAGGTAGCAGTGTGCTGTTAGCGAAAATATGCCCAAACATTCCACACTCACAGCATAATGACTACATTATTCATCCGGTCATATTGGATGCAATGATACATGGAATGTTGGCACTCAGGATCTGCTGCAATCAGTACACCAAATTGAGCATACCAACTAATATAAGGAAATTCCAGTTGTTTCCTCATGCTGCAAAACATGTATGTTCTGAAATGTATATCCAGGTATATGATAATGCCGATGTCAATGGCGTTATCGGAAAGCCATCTTCGGTGCTTCTGGATTCGGAGGGAAAAACACTCGCTGTAATGTCAGAAGTCGAGTTTGTCGATACAACTGTAAGGGCCATAGAGTCTCTACTGGAACAGCATCGAAAACCTATGATCGATATGTGGGAAGAAATTTGGCGTCCGTCAAAGGGGCTGGAGCAGAATCTCGCAAATTATGCGTTGCTTAACGCTGAAAATAAAGAAAGTGATGCTGTGTTAAAATACTGGTTGATATTTCATCAACCGGAAAACCCCATTTGCGACTTTCTTGCCAGAAGCATAGAGGAACTATCTCCAAACCGAAAGGTAATATCAGTAGTTCGAGGCGATAGCTTTAAAAAACTGGAACATAACACATTCGCCGTACGTCCATCTTTTGAGACTGATTACATTCAACTTCTGGAAATTCTCAAAACTCGAGGGGCAACACTGGAAGGTATTCTGTACTGTTGGTCACTGGATGAAACTACTACGTCACAGGAGGAAATACTCCGACCCTACTTCCATCTAACGAAGTCACTACTACATTTTCAACACAATTTGCGACCTAGAATTTACGCTTTAACAAGTGGCGCCGTTCCAGTCGAAGTCACGGATGCCCATAATTTCCATTCTAGTACAATATGGGGATTTACCAAATCACTGGCAAACGAAAATTCTGATATTTACTTTAAGTGCATAGACGTTAGTTCTCATGCGAAATACGATGACATGCTACCAATATATAACGAGCTATGGAAACTTGATAGAGAAACGCAAGTCGCCTTCAGAGGAAGAAATCGTTATATACAGAAGTTAGTTCCACATAAGCCATCACTGAGCAAGTTGGAACTTCCCGGTGGATTGAACAGATTTCAGCTCATTTTATCTGAAACCAAATCGATTGCTGACTTGACATTCGGCCAACTTGATCCAGTTATGCTTGCACCCGATGAAGTCGAGATTCATGTCAAAGCTACGGGCCTAAATTTTCGTGATGTATTGAGCGTTATCAAACCGTCTGAAGATTTTAACAACAGTAACTCAATTGGCCTGGACATCTCTGGAGTTGTAACTCGCACTGGTGCTAAAGTAACAAAATGGTCTGTTGGGGATTGTGTGTTTGGTGTGAAAACGAGTGGACCCGCTCTGGCAAGTCACATCAAAATGAACGAGTGCGATATATTGCCCATTCCAAACACGATGACCTTCCCTGAAGCCGCCACGTTACCTGTTGCACTCTCAACAGCCGTGCATTGCTTACTGAACGTGGCCAAGATTTCTCCATCGGACACGGTACTTATCCATGCCGCATCTGGCGGGGTTGGGCTTTGCGCCATTCAAATTTGTAAATACGTTGGAGCGACAGTAATTGCAACAGCCGGAAGTAAGCGCAAACAGAGATACGTGAAATCATTAGGAATTAAACACATTTTCAACTCGAGAGACACAAACTATGAGAAGGAAGTACTCAAAGTTACAAATGGTCGCGGAGTGAACGTCGTTCTGAACTCGCTAACCAGTGAGGGCTTTAAGGAGGCCACGTTAAATGTTTGCGTCAAGGGGGCCCGTTTCGTGGAAATGAGCAAGTTGTCTATCTGGACCTGTGATGAAGTTCATAGACGACGACCAGATATAAAATATTCAATAGTGGACCTTCTGGAGCTAAGCCAATTGGAGCTACGTAGTGTGATGAGCCGATGTGAGGAACTCATAAAGGCAAACGTGGTCCATCCAATTCCATGCGTCCGGTTTGATGCCACGGGCATTCAAGATGCTTTAACTTATTTACAGAAAGCACGTCATATTGGCAAGGTTGTGTGCGTAATGCCTGAAATCGTATACCGAAACGGTCAATCACAAATTCATACCCCGATGTTCAATCTCAACGCAACATATTTGATTACGGGGGGACTTGGTGGTATTGGTTTCGAGGTTTGTAAGTGGATGGTGAAAATGGGCGCACGGTATGTGCTTCTTGCCGGAAGAAGTTCCCCAAGCCATAACATTCAGAACACCATCGACGAAATGAACGCGGAATATAACGCAAAAGTTAAAGCAGTTCAACTTGACGTCTCCAGTTTTGACCAATGCAAGAAACTGATTCAGCTTGAAATAAAGGAAATGTGCTATCCAGAGTTACGAGGAGTAATGCATGTTGCTGGTACTATACATGACGGCATGGTTCACAATCAAACCTGGGAAAGTATGACGAATCCCCTAGGAAGTAAAGTGACCGGAACCATAAATCTTCATGAACTGACCAAGGATAATTCCAAGCTGGAACATTTCGTGATGTTCTCTTCACTTGTGGCGCTCTTTGGAAATCCTGGCCAAAGTAACTATGCAGCAGCTAATAATTTCAAAGACGCCATGGCGCATTACAGGCATTCCATTGGGTTGCCGGCAACAACAGTAAACTGGGGACAATGGAGCCAAGTCGGTGGCGCAACGGAAGCCGATCTACCAGGAATAAAACCGCTTGCGACCTTGCAGGGCATCAATGGGCTGGAATATGCACTAAAGTCTCATCGGGTTCAGACGGGAGTAATAGGAGTAGAATCATTTGCTCTGTTCAGTAAACACATTCCACACATAAAATCCTACATTGATGAGCACTATTGGACATATGGTGACAAGGCAGGAGGAACGCCTCTGAAGTTGACGGTGGATGCGTTTTGGCAGCAGTACGAGTCGGCGAACGGTGATCAAGAAAAAAATAAAATTATGAAGGGCAAATTGGAGTCAATTTTGAAAAGTACATTAAAGCACGACGATAATGATGTGATGGACGACAAGAAACGGTTCGAGGAAATGGGAGTGGACTCGCTCATGTTTGTGGAGATTCGAAATGCGCTTCAGACGCTGATGACTGATAGAATCACTGTAACGACAAGCGTTTTGAGGGAGAATAATACAATCGTGTCTTTATCGGAAAGCATAGTTAAACGTTTGGCAGGTTTTGATGACAGTGCTGTAACCCAGCCCAACAAACCAGATAATTTTGCACAACGCATCGTGAACAATGGTAGGACTACAACTAATGCAATTGAAAAATAATTATGCGTGCAGTGCACGCATTGTGAAATGCCACACGTTTTAGCACCGTTTAATTGTGCATGATTTTTAAAATTCCTAGTGCATGTTACTTGAACCATCAACAGCAATAATCACAAATTACGAAAACAAATACTCATGCTAATAATACTACAAAAGAACTGCATGCATTCGTGTCACCGTTAAGCATATCATTCTCACATAAAATTGCCTAACATGTGCAGCTTTGTTGATATTAATACTTAACATTTTGATACATGACTTGTGATAATTAATTTTCTGACTGGGTATAAATTTTCGGGCATAATATTCCGGGTTTAAATAATGGGAAGTGTCCACAATAAAGGGAAATTACGAATTACGATGTTATAAGTACGTTCTCGTCGCACGTCACGTTGTTTGCTGTGACAACAAAGAATATATTATTATGAGTTCATAAAGTTACAACAAAGTCATTTCTTTCTCTTCCACTCATAAACCAAAACGGTCATTCCCAATAGTCTGATGGATGGTAACGTTTTTAATAATTTTGTCGATATTGATTGGTAATCGATTCTGCCATTTACCGAATAAATTACCGAAATCCAGTTTCCGATATTCATACCTCACGAGAGTAACATTCGCGCCATGTATTTATCCCAAATGGTCACCCAGCATTTCCCTGTGGCGAAGGAGAAGTATTTTTTGTAACCACAACAATCAAACGCATGAATCACGTAGTAGTTAATAACTAGTAGACTGGTACGCATTTATTCGAGTAATTTATAATCATGCATTTTTACAAAAAAAAACGCGAAATATAATAGATGCTAGCTGAACATGAGATACCACCACGAAAGCAACCGAAAGCAGTTTATATCGAATGCTTTTGCTGAATCGTGTTACCCAGTAGCATGGGTTCACTTTCAATCAATTATCACAAATAATTTGTACCCAACGACCAAATGGTTACTAATGTAATACGGATCATGCTGTAATATGGATTCAAAATATCTGCATCAGGCAGAAATTGTCAACTTAGGAAACAACAGTTTTATAATTGCACAAACCCTACATTTATTATTTGAATTGTCAATATACCAAAACAATTCGAATGTACTAAAAGATTTCAGAACACATGTCCTTCTCAATCAGTTTCATATAGACCTTATCCTCCTGGCCACGACAAACAATCACATTTTTAATTAGTCTTGCTCATAAAGTACTTTCCAGTCACTTTATACATATTTAATTCTTGTGACAAAAGATTTTCTGTGCGACCAATGTTCTGTTATTTGCTTTCATAATGGTTTCGTCCATTCAGTCTAAAACTTTGATGGGAAATGTGCATGGATTTTCAAGGTTGCAAGACTCAAACCATCATGTTTTCAGTTAGTGAAGTGCCGATAAAACTTGGACAAGTGGTAGTAAGAAGCAAATCTGTACAAAAGATGAGAATGTGAAACTAAGCCCACATCACATTACCATATTGGTTGCTAATTACAAAATTGTATTTTTTCCACAGACAAGTTCACAGGGTACGTCTACTTTGTTATGCAGAAGCAGACACGCATATTCTTCTGTGGAACCAGGCTCAAACAAAAGAAGCATTACATGCCTGTAATTTTTATAATATGTTGATACTCATGCATACTGATTTAGCGGTTCTGTTTGGAAATGTATATCCATTTTCCATGCGATGTTGTACAATTAACTAGATATTGTATATGGAAATGACACGGATTCTAATTGTGACCTTATAAATAACAGAGAACGTTCACCCGTTTAACAATTACAACGTGGAAACGGTACCCAACACCAATTATTTTGAATGAGATTCAGGATGCGGATAATGTCCATCCATATGGACGCATTAACAAAAATTAAAATGTAAATTTCAAAAACAACATTTACAACAATATTGTTACGTTAGTGCATAGATTTCGTTCTGCCATCAAGGACGATTTATAATCATAATTTAGAATGAGATTTTAGCGGTATAAATCCAATATAACAATGGCCAGCACAAATTACACATTTTATCATGAATGATGTTATGAGCAATTACTGGTTTTGCATGAGTGCAGTAACGGAAATGCCATTACACCGTATTCCTCGTTGAAATGACAAACCGGCTCCGACAGTTTACACTATGGCTCTACATATTATTTTTATCCACCAAATCTGTTTACATTGTCACTCACTTTTTTGCATTTGGCAGCGTCGCGTACAAAGTTTCTGATGACCCTTGTTTCTCAACTCTGGAGATTATAATAGCCCGAGGCTCCCCAATGAAAGAATGTAAACGGAAATGGCAGTTGGGGAATGCTGAGATTGTCGAATATTTATTAACTGCATACGTTTCCTAAGTTCATTTCTTAAAAGTTCCCCGAGGCTGCGTAAGACCCGGTGACACTTGGTCGTTGCGTCACTGCAGAAATAAAGTAATAATTCTGAAGAATGGTAGTACGGAATTACCACCAACTATTCTTGTAGAGCAGCAAGTTGCAAATAGGGTCTGCACGTTCCTGGAACATGCCGGTAAGCTTGTCGTATCCAGCATCATACAAATTATTCGGTTCCTGAATTGTATAAAATAACATGAAATCATATTTACACCAGGTTTGATATCACTATTTTTTAATTTATTGTTTTTGTATTCTTTTGTATTAAATTTACCTCAAGAGAAATTACGGGCCATTCGCGTTGGGTATATTCTGAAATGAGCTTTGTTAAAAATGGCAGTATTTAATGTTACGTAAGGATGTCGAATTTAGGTCACTTTGATGTAAAATGCAACAAGAACTGCATATGGAGTTTGATTGTCTGTCTGTATGATTGTTGACCTACTGAATATAGGGAACTGCAGTACCTGCTCTCAGCAGCAGTAGGCCACCACCAACACAAGCAACAACAATAATAAGTAAATGATCATACCTACTTGCTCACCAATTCGGACCAAATAAATAGCAGTACTGCATCAAAACTATAAGAAAGATCAGTTTTCGTTATCATTTATTCCCATCAAAATCATCATAAAGTCGGATCTTCCTGTAACTTATAACAGTCAAACCTTGATGGTATTTGAAAACAATCCTCCTCGAATGAAGTCAAGGTATCCTCGTGAAGAAACATTTTTCCGAGACGATGTGCTAGAACAATTTGACCTTTTGAGTCTTCACTCCACATCGTGTGGTCGCATTAATTACTGGACTTATGGTTTCCTAAGTAGGTCAGGTTCTCTGAGTACAAATTGCACGGCCCTTTATGAAATAAATTTTAATCACTGATGTTATTATTATTATTACGGTAATTGAACAACAATTTCATTATTGAATGAAAGTAGTTTTTGACCTTACTGGTGTAACGGGGATTTGTGGTGCTCCGCACACTCCCGCCATCGTGTTTACCTAAACATACATATCTTGACTAATACATTGAATGTCATACAGAATTATGCTGATAATTAGGGAGTGCCTTTGAGGGGTTAGTCGCAAAACCGGGACTGACGAGAACAGACCATTTCTCACTCCACTGCAGCGTGCAGCAGCATACCTAAACATTGGCATTTGGGTTTATTGTGCGGTGGCAGTGACGACTTTAGCTCATCATCACTCCACCTCAGTACCCACCTCCAGACGAGGGTTTTCAGCACGAATAGTAATACAAGCACCTTAGGACGTTTGCACGTATTCAGGCTTTCTTTAAGAGCAAAGACAAATCCGACATTCAATGCTTTTCTATAGGAATAAAAAGTCATTAGAATTAACAAACAACGCAATTAATGTGACGACTTACATCAGACCACTGGAAGTTTTCCTCGACGCAATTATAGCTATTTTGCGTGTGGTCATGGTCTGCCATAAAGAATAGCAGAGTGCCAGCGACATTAGAATATCCTCGTCCGAAATGGCTTGTTTTCCTCATAAATGGTTATTGGCAACTAGAATATAAAAACGCAAACATACAATGTAATGTAAAGGTATCAAATCAAATTAATTAACGCATCTGGTTCTGACACGCTCGGAAATGGGAAGCAATACACGAAATTGAAAATCACTTTAAGAAATTTGAAATATACACTCATTTTGTTATGCTGACGGTGACAATCAATTTTGTTTTTTATGGGCTGCCGAGCATTTAACAAAAGCCAAAACGGCTAAAGATTGCAGCAAATACTGTACGAGATTTAAAAACATATCATAGAAAATAATCAAGAAACTACTTGGGTAAAACTGTGAGAAAGTTGTTATCCGATAACTTAAAAAACTAACTGTTCACCGGAAATCGGTAATTGATGGTGATAAGAACAAATGATACCTTGAAGATTTAAAATGCTGTTGTTCTCTAATTTTATTAAATACGGAGAAATGTTAGATTATAATTATGGAGCTTGTGATGGTAATCACTGATCACGATAAATATGCTTTTGCAACAAATTTCGGCGGAACGAATTTGCTAACTTACATCCTAAAATATTGAGAGTGAAATTGAGAAGCACTGACCATTTCCGTTCTGGCCCTCATTTGAATAATTGTTTTTATCCTGGTCAGCATCTAAAAGAGCTTCGGAAATGTGGGCTGAACATTATGTAGGCAAGACGCGAACTTCAATAAATTGTATCGATATGAAATGATATGAACTTCAATAAAGACGAGCGCTTGTGACGCTACTTTCATAACAGGGCATCAATGAAGGCGTATTTGTATATGTCTACGGTTAATCTAAAACTGCGACGCTTATTTTTCCATTGTAGTCTTTTTCTAACTTTGTTAGGTCAGCATTAATGTTCAAAAGACGAGTGCTATTATAAGTATTTCTCGGAGCCAGGCTACCATTAGCATACAAGAGCAATAAATTTTTATGTTCACTCAAGCATGAAATCCAAGATAAATATAATACCAATACCTGTCTCATAATTTGGTCGTTGTAAAAATACCAGCGAAACTTGTTCTGAGCTTCCCTTCATATACTGCGATGACCAGGAGGTGACCAGGTATCATTTTGAATAACTCAGATCCTCATAAAATAATTTCCATGACGGCAATGAAGGTTATGCTTTTGTGATTTCAGGTATAATGTAGCTTAATTGTAATTAGTTAAGTAGACGGAAAACAAGAAACTCCCTCTGGCTGTATTACACATTGCCAGCCATTCGCAAGTGTGATTCGAAATTTAGGAATTGGGGAAAAAATATGCGTTAATCAATTCCATTTCGGGGTCAGCAGTCAAAGGAACAATGGTAGGCTTCTTCGCCGTCATTAAATTGTGCAAACTGTAGGTTAGTGGAATTCTTATACTTTCGATGCTCTCATAACTAGGACGGGTGTAAACCCGAATTAAAAAACTACCGGAAACGTGTTGTGTGTGAAATTGCGACATTTTAATCTCCGCTCACCTTCCCTAACACTACTTTTCAATTTTTCGATGAATTTCCAAAATAATGTATTTTGACCCTTTCGTGACCCCGTGACCCGTGAGGGTCACCACTCCGACAGTTGACCGAATTGACCCATGGTGTCGTGACCAACAATTATCAGCTTAAAATTCTCTATCAGATAAGCGAATACAATTTTTTGCGCATAAGGAAGTATGGGGGCCTTACCCCTCACCATTCCCCCGGGGGCGGGTTCTGGACGTCCAAAATCAATACCGAACTTACTTTTGCCCTAAGGTACCTCCATGCAAAATTTGAACCGAATCGGTCAATGTGGAGAGGAGTAATCGTGTTAACTGACACACGGACACACAGACACACATACAAACAATTTATACTTAAGCGCTTTAACTACCTTTCAAACATTACATGCTTCCGGTAGTTAATAAAACACAAACATTTCAATAATTACGTTAGATGTGATGAGTACTGGAGCAGAGTTATCGTGTTAACAGACAAATTCTCACATTACCCCCAAAAATCACCAAATCAATCGCATTATCTACCTTATAAGCATCACATGCTTCCGGTAGTTAATAACGTTCTTACCGATAATGTTGAAATGGGGAAAATTGCACCTATTGCTGTGTTTGATGAGATGCGGACACTAGTGCAGGACGACGTCACGGCGCATGATGGAGGAGTATCACGGTGGCGTACCCAATGTGAACCTGAGCTTTTGAAATTGATCGACCTTGACCAGCTTCCTGACGGAATATTACGGAATCTTCTAGCGCAGGATAACAATGACGGACAGGTGGACATGCAGAAAGACGTGCAACGTGTATTTACCGAGGTTTCACTTGAAAAACATGAAATGGTCCAGCATTTCATTTCGTTTACTGCTAAATGCAAAAAAAAATCGAAAACACAATTAATAATGACACATTTAAGTCTTAATCAAATGAAATGATGTAATTGGCAAATAACTGGATACATGCACTGATGAGAATTAAAAGCTTTTGCTGATTTGTTGTATAAATGCTTCAGTGAAAATGATTTACGCTGACGTAGGGTCTAGATATTTTTATCCGAAGTAGTTACAGCCGCAGTTATTGAACTAGTATTATAGGACATAGCGAAAGAAAGTTAATTAACGTAGAGATTTAAACTACTGCAACGTCAATTTACAATTTGCCGTTGTAGTTGGAATTTAGTAAGATAATTACAATGTTGCAATATGGAAAAAGTAGGAAATAAAAGCAAAGGGAAAATCCCAGAACGTTGTACATGAGACCGAATCATGTACACTTACAAGTAAAAAATAAATATTTTCTTAAAATTCATGAGGTCACATGCGCCAAATTTTTGTCTCGATAATAATCCATCGTAATTTTAATGCGTTGTAAAGTAGTCATGTAAGGTAATAGTAAATAGTACAAGAATAAACTATGTACGGTACAACGAAAGCACGCACAGATAGGTTGCCGCCGTCCATCTGGAAAATGATCGTATTGTGTACGGTTTCTGGTAACCAAAGTGTTATTTAGACTGCATTATCCTTAAGAAGGCGCTGAATTTTGTGACATATTTAATGAAATTAAGTTGTCTGAATAAACTGATGGCATGGTTCGTCGGCAACATTGTATGCAATTTTTAAGTGTCAAATGTTGTAAGTATGGTCAGTAAATAGTTTACTCGTTGCCATCAAAACCAAACGATTTTGATTTCGGTTTAAAAATTACAATTTTGTTGAAATGAAGGTTACAAAAATTTGGTTACCTCATGAATTTAAGAAAATATTAACCTGTTAAATGAAACAACAAATATTCTGCGTATTTTAGGGCACCCGAAAATATTAATCGAATTATTTATGATTACTGAATACTCGTGTCATTATATTGCAAAACGGTTTAGCCTAAACCTGTATTCATATTGGCGATCGTAAGAAAAGCTCGGTCGGTGCTACAGCCACTGTCATTCGGGAAAAATGGCATGCTTCCAATCCCATTCTTACTTCTGTTAATTTACCAGGCTCGGGTACGTCATTTTATGTAGTTGTTATCCTGAACAAGGTAATAAATTTTACGTAAATTTGCATACATGTCAATTATCAACAATGAAGGTCACTCTCATCATTTTTCTGACATCCTTTGTCATATGAAATTCACGCCTGCTTAAATGCGAGTACGCCAAATGCCTCTGACCTGTAACATTACAGTCTTTGGAGCTGGCAACTTACCCACGTCTTACTGGGTAAAATTTTGAAGTACATGTCGAGAGGGTAAATAGAATATTGATTTTAAGGTGACTTTTGAAGTAGCAGCCGTGTATGAATTAGATGATTGAATGTGTAAAAATCACTTCTGCAACAACGACAATATATGGGTATCGTCAAACGGTTCATATATTCAAAAAAATCAAACTGAAGTTCATTGTAATGCATCAGTAGTACCAAGCAGGTTGAGATTCTCACATATCCCATTAAGTCAATGACCAGCAAATTGATAACTGACTTTCCCTGTATGAAACTATACGACATTTTCTGCTTACCAAACTGATCGTCCAACTCTATGCAAGCTGAGATCTGCAAAAGCCATTGCTCTCGTTATAGCAACAATGTGCTCATTTTGATGCATCCTCGCCTAGCATAAATCTGACCCGTGCTGATGTCAAGGAACGCAGTGGCACTAGAAAGTCCCATCTGCACGTGCATTTTTTATCGATACAATCAGGGAAAATTGTTGATCGTTAATATGATCCCAAGCACTAACACCAAAGTTGGACGTAATACCTGTATTGCTACTTAGGTATCGAATCCTGATGAATTTAGACGTCAAAGCAGTTTATTTACATTTTCCGCCAACACGGCATGCTATTACCAACTTTTCGTAGTGTTTGCGTATTATATTGAATGCATCTCAAATTATGTGCTCACATTGCTCACCGCTCGTTGGCTCAGTGTCAGTTTAAACAGATTTTTTGTATTCCCTACAAACTAGTTCATCAGATGAACTAGCATTTCGGGAATGATGATGATGAACGTCATCTTTTATGTGTCTTCACACGCAAGTCAGAGAAGTATACAGCTTCGTCATTAATGCAATCTTTTCTTGGTAGGTAGGTTTACTGCTTACGACGAAAGGCAAAAATTATTTAAAATTAAATGCTTGAGAAAAGATAACGTTGAAATGAACCTGGAATAACTTAAAAAATATGATGACTGCTATTATTTCAGTTTTGTGTACTCTCTGTAGGGATTTTAAAAAATATATTTTATTAACACTACGGGAGTCGGTATAAGCTACGGATTGTTCAAGATTGCATAAATATGTATTGCAAATTTTTTTACCCTACAGCGTACCTGTTACCTATTATTAGAAACCTGTCAAAATAACTTGTTCCTTCTCGCCACAAATCATGCATGTCGGTGCGATGGGTTTCTAGTGCCAAAGTGTATCAACTGAGCTGCTCTAGTGTATTCTATTTCAGTCTGCGCGTCCTGTTCCGACTAGGAAACAGTTACCTTAAATATCATCAGTTTTAACCAAAGGTATCAGTATTTAATTGTTTACTATAAAATGACCAAAAGTAGTGAGTGCAACGGTTTGAACCCGTAATAGTTACGAATCATTCATTTGTTGGAATCGTACTTGGACTTGACGCTATGAAGAAAAATATACAGCAATTACCACACTTGAGTTCAAATCGTTACTTATAGTACAGTTTAATAAAATTGAGCACAACAATACACATCAGAGCCCCACATAGTACAGTGGCGATACTTGCATACACCTATTAACAAAACTACTCCAATTATCCCCTATTATCATCATTGTGTAAAGTTATTATAGTACTTGTAATGATTTCTGTTTCTGTACTACGGTTCCGATTACAATAATATGCAAGTAAACAAATTAGCATGTTCTTGCATTGCCGGCTATAAAATATGGTAACAGCGGCGAGTAGTTTACATACACATGGACGTAAAATGAGACAAGCCATTTATCCAAAACGGCGAATTCAAATGCAATAATTTTAGCAATTACCTATTTTTTATGGGACCGGGTTTTTTAAACAAAGAAATGAGAAACTGTGCTGTTAAGGCTGGGCAGGGGGCAACAATTTGATTGGACTTGTTATAGTAGTTAAAACGTAACTTGTTACCAAAGCCGTATAAAAATAACAAAGTCAACTTGTAAAATAATTGTCGACAGTCACTGAACCGGTAGCGCCAACTATATGTACATGTCGCTTTGGGGCCAGTGGATGAACATTCAGATCTTTATTTTTAGGGCATTTGATTACGAAGAAAAGATATCAGATAAATGCCGTAATGCGGAAATTTTTATCTGCATGTCTTGACAAGAATTGAAGAAAATGCCACCTCATTTTATGTTATGGTGTATCGACTATGTATTTTTAAGTATAAGAGTAACCCAGAAAGAATCCGCACTAAAATTTGCGGGCTGATCAATGTATGCAGAGAGGTTGTAGGCAGACTTTCTACAGCATTTGTCCCCATGTTTAGGTTGATGGGCTGAACCATGGATAGGTATTTACCTCAAGTCGCAATGAATGGTTATATTATGCCTAATTTTTTATGCTAGACGTTAGTTGTTGAAAGATGATTGCCACGAAAAAAGCATGTATAGATTTACTAATAATATTAGAGACCAATTATGTAGCTGTTTCGTTTTTACAGCACTCATCTCTCTTCCGCAGAATCTATTAGTGATTCACTGAGTTCACACCTCGTTATCATTCTGTTTACAGATTTCCGAGCCGCTGCAGGTGATCAATTTACTCGTCTTTTCACATTGCACACATTTCTTACGAAACTTCAGAAACAAGCCAAGTTTTCATCACAGAATTTCTTAAATTTGTGTGGGACATTATGAGAGGTAATTTTTTACAAATCGGTACAAATAAAAATGTGTGCATTTTCACTTTAAATCCCATTAATACTGATTATTTGGCAACGACTTTTTTCTATATTGTCACAGGGTGGCGAGAGGAGCTATGGGTAACATCCGTTATATCAGACGAGGATGTCCAAAACGCTTTGACACTTTGCTTCTCTTTAAGGCGTAGCTTTACGACGCGTAAAATTGCTGTACTCACGTCGCCAAATATTTCGAACGGGTTAAGGTATGTTCACGCTTTAATACGTGTTCTATATTATTGACACACATGTGGGTGGAAATTCTTGAGTTACATAGTAGTGGCGTGGCAGGGTTTTCTTCAGCAGGAATTTTCTGAAAAGGTTTCAATTATGATTCCCAGCAGGGATCTTTTTGTGAAAGTACGAAAACATGGTGAGCAGGGATAGTTTTTAAGTACGAAAGCATGATGGGCTTGTATTTTGGGTGCGCGCAGAGATTTTTTCATCCATGGAAGGGAGTTTTGACTGCTAGCAATGACTCGTTGACCAGTAGGGATTATTTTGCAAAAGTAAGAGTGCATGGCGAGCAGGGAGTTTTAGTGATGAGCAGTCACATTTGGAGCGAGCAGTGATTTTTAAAGAACAAAAACATTGCGAGCAGGGATATTTTAAACTGTGCAATCGGGACGTTTGTTAGAATTTCCCTGCACTGCACCGAAGTTTTGACATGGCATTCAGCATTGATGCAAGTGGTGCGAAAGTACAAAAGTGAAAGCACACAAATTTTGCGACAAGCATAATACATAATAGGTACAACTGTAACCAAATATTAACAGAAATTGGAACACTGAGGTTACGTGCTCTCACGCTTATGTACCCTCCGACTCCATTTGAACTCGTCTTCGCACTTATCATCCCAAATAACAAATAAAAAATAGGATGCGGAATGTTGAGTCTCCTAATTTAACTTGCTGAAAACTTTTACTTTATGTGATGAAAAGTCAATTTGAATGTACGTGTATAGCCAACTGCTAATGGATATGCAGTAACCAGTATTTCATGATGCTCAATGTCCTACTGGAAACAAATAAAATATAAAGAAAATTTTATTCATCCAAAAAAAATCATGACTTTACTGCCAATTTATCATCAAACTTTTCTTTGAAAGCAAAATATTTTCTTTGGATAAATGATTATTTTTTAAGACGTGTTTAGTATTAAATTTGAAGGCTAACTGAATATTAATTTATGGATATTTTGATTTAAAATCTTTGGCTAAATGAATAATTTTTATTGCAAAGCCATGATTTTTACAACTTTTTCTGTGCATTTTTTTCGACAATGTAATTCATAAATATTGCATTTAGACTCTGCCAATATGCTTGCTTGTAATGTTGTAATTGAGATTAGTTACATAGCCTGGGAAATAAATGAAATTTTCAGGTGAATGGTAAGGAAAGTAAGTTGTGAATGTCACCAAGCTTAAACATAATTATTTATAAAAAATTATCACTACAAAGAGTTTATTTTCCCAGTATAAAATTAAGATACAGCAATGGATTGAAAAAAACTTTTACAATTGCTTACATCAGCTAATCATTTATGACAAAAGATATTTTACTGGGAGAATTATCAACCATAGTCTATCATTTAGCTGCAAGCTTATTGTGTAACATTAAAGGATAGAATTTGACATTGCATAATGCCGTTTTCTGTCCAAAATTTAGCTGTAATTACTGCGCTTGAAAGACAGAATAATCGAAATCACACTATCACTAGTTTCCCTTTGGCCTAGAATTGCACTTTGACATAAAGACATTTGCAGAGTGCATAATTTTAACTTTTCAAGCAACACTACCACGTAATTTAATTGATAGCACGATATAACATTACATATTTGTCATCTGTTATCTATGACTTCCTGTAAAATACAGATTCTCAAAAATAAATAATGTTCCCATAAAAATCATACTTTTATATGAGAAAATAATTATTCCTGAAACACAATACTAATTTCTCATCCAAAGAAAATAATCAGTTACCCAAAGAAAATATTTTTTTATCGAAAAGTTTGATGATAAATTACCACCAAAAGCATGATTTATTTTGGATGAAAAAATACCTGCCTAAAATATATTAGTGATGCACTCTTCTCATTATTAGGCATATGTTTAGAAATTTGAAAAAAATCAGACAGGTATCCACCATTTTTTCAAATAATTTCCTTTAGAAACCGGGAGTCACAATGATGAAAGCAATGGTACTGTTATTGTCAGGGAGAGGTTAAGCTCATCTGGTGGCGCTAGCTGCTAAATCATAAAACGCCACCGTGAACATTCGAAGTGACCCCCCTATTACACCAAACGACCAAAAGCACTCTGTTCGCAATATTTGCTTAGAAATTACTAGCAACACTAACAACATTATGGAAACATACGTAACGCTTAATAAAAAAATTAAAGGCACGCTGCACGATATTTGAAGAACGCTTCTGCATTAATACGTACTTCCCATTTTTTGCAAATTTTTGATTAAGTAAGTACAAACGTTTTTCCAAAAATTAGTGTTGTACAAAAATGGTGTAGGTAATGTAGTTGAAAACTTTTGCTTATGTCAATCAAATTGAGTTTCGTTGGAAGCAGAATACATATTTCACCGATATTAATAGAAATACAACGATTGCGCATAGTTACACTGAAAATTATAACATTAGCCATACAAAAGATTTAAACGCATTGTTATTTCTTATATGTACAATAGTTGTCGTTATTACTTATGACACAAAATTAGATTGAGTGGCTACACTTGCTACAGAATCGAGAAAGTGAAAGGAAAGAGTCAGTGAACTTAGAGATTTTGTTGTGGAAAAATATGCATCATATTAACATGAAATGACATTGGCACAATTGTACACCATATACATTAAATAGCATTGTACATTGCATACATTATTGACAAAATGAATTCAAAAGTAAAATTGTAAGGATCAGAGTTGAAATATCGCAGCCTTCCGTTACTCATTACTTTCGAAAACGTGGTGTGTGACAAGTTACCGTTATTCAAAATTGTTTGTTTCATTCAGTCCACAGTATGTATTCTGCTTCCCACGAAACTCAATTTGATTGACATAAGCAAAAGTTTTCTACTACATTACCTACACCATTTTTGTACAACATTAATTTTTGGAAAAAGTTTGTACTTACTTAGTCAAAAATTTGCAAAAAATGGGAAGTACGTATTAATGCAGAAGCGTTCTTCAGATATCGTGCAGCGTGCCTTTAATTTTTTTATTAAGCGTTACGTATGTTTCCATAATGTTGTTAGTGTCGCTAGTAGTTTCTAAGCAAATATTGCGAACAGAGTGCTTTAGGGCGTTTGATGAAATAGGGGGGTCACTTCGAATGTTACCGGTATCGTTTTATGTTTTAGCAGCTAGCGCTACCAGGTGAGCTTAACTTTCCACTGACAATATGGTATTGAATATTTATGTATTACCAATGTGACTTTCACATTAATGAAAGATATACACCACCACTTCATCTCCGCCATACACTAGAATAATTCAGAGAATATTTTAACGATACCATATATTCTAACAATTAATTTCAGGAAACCAGTTGTATCATTGTAATAACTACACGTAGTGTCTAAGCAGTGCTCCCCATTAACCTGTATAAACGCATTCCCATTGTAGTACATATACAAATGTTTTTATTGCATCAATTGTATTCAATTATCTCAAAAATATTTTTGGAATTCAATATTTCGAACTGATTTTAAGTAAAAATAACTCATTGCCACATTAAAACGGTTTACTTTTCGTCAACAGGCAAGCTCTGGAGCAGGCATTTGATTTCGTGTTTCATCTGCAAGCAGAAAGGAACACGGCTGGCTTGACCCTTGGCGTCTTTGCAAAACTGTATTCATTTCTGGCTCTCTCGGCTTTTGAAAAATGCGTCTATTTGTCCCCAACGATGGTGATTATGAAGAACGCTGACTCTATTTTTGACTATCGGACTGATGCAATTGTTACTCTAAAGGATACCGTGGATACGTCTGTGTTTCTCTTCAAGCCTTCACTAGAAATGTTTCATGTACTGATGGATGAACAGAAATGCTCTAATATGCACGGTAAGTATTAACATAATGTGGAATGAAGCGACAAACTGTTAACATGTTCCTGTTAATATATTCCAGATTCTATCTTTGAAACCTACTTGAAAAAGTGGGATTCATGTGTAAATAACGACAGCACCTTCCTTGACGACAAGTACTGCAGAAAGATATCTAAAGGAAAAATATTGGCCGGGTATTATGTTTAAAATTTATCGGGAGTCATATTATAAAAGCGAAATGTCTCATTTATGAATATTTAAATATATGCAATGCTCCGCGACCGACTAAATTGTTTAATCCGTTTTTGTTTATATGGATTGCTGATTCGAGAATGGCGACTCGACGATTGTTAACCTGGTCGATTACCCGACAGAAACTATCCTGAACATTTTTGAAAATGCTGGCATTCTTGGGAAAATGATGGCCAATTACTGGCTTGTAATACAACGAGAGGACGTGTTTCCGCTAATAGCGCCCCTAGACGGAATCCAACCCTCCAATGAACGTGACAAAAAGCTACAGCCTGTTTTTAACAGAGACGCCATCGCAATTGTTGGAATGAGCTGTCGCTATCCCGGATCCAATAATCTGGAGGAGTTTTGGAACATATTGTTGCAGGGCGAAGATGCTATTACCACTCCACCCGAATTCAGATGGCTACGAGAGCAATGCTCCAAATATGGACCAGATGCTAGAAAAATGCGGGCGGGATTTTTGAAATGTCCCATTGATGTGTTTGATGCCAAATTTTTTGGTATTAGTTAAAAAATTAATTAATGTTGAATTTAGCTATATTTTCCACGCAAAGTGTAAAATTTTTTCTATACATTTACTTTTTAGGGATTTCGCCCAAAGAAGCTATCAATCTGGATCCCCAGCACCGGCTTCTGCTCGAGCTCATTTGGGAAGGTCTGGAAGACGCATGCATTGATCCGCAAACCTTGCGCGGCACATCCGGCTCAGTGTTCACTGGCTCCTGGGTAAATGATTACAAGGACATTCTGCAGCATTCCGGAAATACCCAGTTTATTCGTGATTACCTGGGCAACTCCATTGGTGCGGCTGCAGGGCGAATATCCTTCATATTGGGGA
Source organism: Sinella curviseta (assembly GCA_004115045.4). Lineage (NCBI taxonomy): Eukaryota > Metazoa > Arthropoda > Collembola > Entomobryomorpha > Entomobryidae > Sinella > Sinella curviseta. Next base: position 29,976,483 of record CM023202.3, on the reverse strand, counting down.
TGAATGGGCCCAGCATTGCCACCGAGTCTGGATGTAGCTCAGCCACGGTCGCCGTGCATTTGGCATGCAAAAGTCTTCGTCAGGGGGAAACAAATCTAGCTATGGCATGCGGAGTAAATCTGCACTTAAACCCTTTCAAGATGGACGATATCTTCAGCGTACTTTCCCCCGATGGGCGGTGCAACACATTTTCAGAGGACGCAAACGGATTCGCAAGAGCGGAGGGCGGAGGCGTTCTTGTGCTGAAACGAATGCCAGATGCGTTGAGAGATGGAGATCATATTTGGGCAGTTATAAGAGGGTCGGCGGTATGCCAAGAAGGCACGTCTAACAGCATGGGAACGCCAACCGTTAACTGCGAGTCGATGGTTATGAAACAAGCCCTCATTGATGCCGGCGTTCAACCTCACGAAGTCTCTTTCGTCGAAGCACATGGTACTGGAACCATCGTAGGAGATCCGGTTGAAGTGGCCGCAATTGCAAATGCATATTACTCGCCCCAGCGCCAGGAGCCGTTGATAATAGGCTCCGTGAAGACCAATGTGGGACATACCGAATCCTGCTCCGGAATTACGGGAATTATGAAAGTAGTTCTGTCAATGAAACATGAGATGATTCCGGCGCACAGGAACTTTACTAAATTGAATCCTGCAATTGATTTGAGTGCGGTGCCCGCAGTAATTCCTCTGCAGCGGATGACATGGGAGAAGGTTAGAGGAAGGCCAAGAATTGCTGCAGTTAGCTCTTTCGGACTTACGGGAACCGATACACACGTGATTATCGAAGAAGCTCCAGAGGCTCATTCCAAAATGGCTCTTGAATTGGGTAGTCAATTTGGCAGGAATCAATATGTTTTGAAATTGTCTGCTAAATCCAATGAGGCACTGGATATTCTTTTGAGAAAATATCAAGATGCGATTAAAGACAGCGATGACTGCTTTGCCGATATTGCCTACAGCGCCAACAGCGGAAGATCCAACTTTCCAATTAGGGCTGCGTTTGTCGCCAGCAGTAACGCGGAGGCGTGCGAAAATATCGAAACGAAGAGATATATGAGAGGAGATTTACGCCACGCGATCAAGAATAAGATTTGCTTCCTATTTACCGGACAGGGTTCCCAGTATCATGGAATGGCCAAACAGCTTTATGGCACATGCCCCGTCTTCAGAATTCATTTTGAGTACGTCGAAAATTTGCTCAAGGAACGTTACAACATTCAAATAAGTCAGATTCTGTGGTCCGGCGATTGTGATGCAGGAAAGGATATCGGACGAACAATCTACAGTCAAACCTCCATATTCTGCGTTGAATATGCGCTACTTAAATTACTGGAGTCATTGGGTGTGAGGCCGAATTATGTGCTGGGACACAGCCTGGGTGAATTTGTAGCTGCTGTATGCGCCGGCATCTTGTCCGTAGAAGATGCTGTCATACTTGTTGCCGAAAGGAGCCTACTCATTGATAGACTTCCCCAGGGGAAGATGTTAGTTATCAAGGCGGACGTACGTCGGGTTGAGAAAGAAATGAATTGTTTTGCGAGTGTTTCAAAGAATAAAATACTAGACTTCGCGGCAATAAATTCAAGTGAACAGACGGTAGTCGCTGGAGACACTGAAGTCATCATTGAGTTTTCCAGGTTCTGTACAATGGCCGGCCTTAAATGCATGGTATTAGACGCCACCCACGCATTTCATACAAAACACATGGACCCGATTCTGGAAAAGTACCGTCTTGTGGCTAGAACAGTGGAAAAATCAAATGAGCAACAGTGTGGCTACATCTCTGCGGTAAAGGGATGCGTTGTAACCGCCGAGGATATTAACGATGAATATTGGGTACAACATACCAGGGACAAGGTAAATTTTGTACACGCCAGCCAAGTTGCTGCAGAACTTGGCTGTAACGTTTTCATTGAGATTGGACCACAGCCGATACTTTCAGCTCTGCTACTGACCAACATCCAGAGTAAATTGTTATGCGTGCCATTGCTCAGGAGAAGTGAGGAAAACTGGACAACATTGTTGAACTCTTTGGCCAAATTATACGTAAATGGCATCGATGTTGACTGGAGTGGACTGGATAAATACCAGAGCCGCAAGAAGGTTCGACTTCCGCACTATCCGTTCATTGGGAAGCGATTCTGGCCCGACATGATTCCGAATAATACAAACAAAATGCACCCACTGCTCGGTTCCGAAATTCCCAACGCATCTAACTGCAGAATTTTCCAATGCGACATAAATCTGAATTCTCTGGAGTACATTCGGGATCATGATGTAGCCGGACACATTATTTATCCAGGTGCATGCTACCTGGAAATGAGTTTGGCAGCTGGATATGCCGTCCTCCAGGGCTCCATGCATGAGCTTATCAAACCCCAGCTACCAATCAAAGTGGAGAATCTTACCATTACCGCACCACTTCTCCTGAAGGAGTCCAAAAATGTCCTAGTGCAGACAATGGTAGAATTTGGTCAAGAAAAATGTGGCGACTGGGGAGATGCCACGGTGCGAATATTTCAGCAAATCGGTACCCACGACACACCATCCTGGTTTCCACATGCCACCGCCTCGTTCTCCCCAATGGTAGACTTGGAAGACATAGCTGTTTCTTGTGGTTCTTCAAAATTTCTGGATATCATTTCCACTCCAGGTGACACAGAAACTGCAAACCGATTTTATGATCAATTGAATTCGCTCGGATTAAAGTTTGGACCAGTATTCAGAAGCATTATCAACATCTGGATGGACGACGTCGGCTTGCTTACGGCTAAAATACGTATTCCTCCAGAAAATAGTCGGAGTAGCAAATACGTTGTCCACCCTGTAGCTTTGGACTCGATGTTGCAGGCAATCATCTTTCACGGTTTGGCCAATAGCGCAAAACCCCAATTGTGCATGCCCATCAAAATTGGCAAGTTTGTGTTGTTACCCAGGATACCACTGGAGTCCCGGTCTTGCGAGATCTATATTCAAGTTAAAAGCTGCGGGGGAGACAATTCGGTAGCTATGGCATCTACCAACTTCAATGTGAGCATGATGGACTCTGATGGAACCTTGCTGGCGCGTATGTCCGAGGTAGAAATTATCGGCACTACCAAAAAGGCACTGGAGTCTGTTTTGGACCATCAAGCTAATACAACGCCGGATCTGTGGGAAGAAATTTGGGTGGATGCATCAGGGTCGCTGCAGCGACCGGTGGACCTAGAAATTTCCAAGCTAACACGGGCATCCGTAGAAGCTGTTCATTTTGAAAATAAGCTTGACGGGATCAATCATTTGACGGATGTTAGCGAGATTCTGGACAAGCTTGATAAAATGGCGTTCTACCACATTCTATCGGCCTTTATAGATTGTGGATGGCGACCGGTGGAGAATCAAGTTTTCCGGCAGGAAGCACTTCTCAAAAAACTTGAAATGAAAGATGAGTTTCGACAGCAATTTGGATGCTATTTAAAAGTTATTGAAGAGGAAGGATTTTTGAAGAGGGAAGGTGACAACGTTTGGAGAGTGGTTCGCTTACCACCATCCTTTGCGGAAACCCAAGATATCTTGGAAAGCTCGGTATACAAATCCGATCTAGTGAAAAAGTTCAGGCCAACCTTACTGCTGAATAGGATTGGATGTAACTTATCCGGGATTCTGAGAGGAACCAAATCCGCCCTCAACATTCTCTTTCCCGACAAAGAGAACGAAAAAAAGTATTCATCTGCCGGCGAGCTGTATGCGGCAAGCACCGAACTGTTCAAACTAAAGCTGATTTTGAAGGCTCACATCACGAGCTATTTACAAAAGTACAAGCGGGTCGCCTCGGCAGCACAAAAGGAGGGATGCGTTTTTCGGATTTTGGAAATAGGAGCTGGTACAGGAGGCACTACTGAGCATTTGCTAGAAATACTTGAGGAGTGTGATATTAACTACGAGTTTACCTACACGGACATTTCATCCGCATTTTTTTCCATAGCAGAGAAGAGGTTTGAGAAATATCTGGGGAAAATGAAATTTAGAAGATTAAATGTGGAGGAGGATCCCATTTCGCAAGAATTTGTGCCAAGTAGCTACGATTTTGTGACTACCTCTGACGTCATTCACGCGACCAGAGATTTAAAGGACTCGGTCCGAAACGTTCGTGCTTTACTGAAGCCATACGGCCAATTTGATTTGATTGAAATGGCGTCACCAAACCGGCATATTGCGTACATGTTTGGGCTGCTGGAAGGATTTTGGCGGTTTAAAGACCATGACATCCGGAAAGAGTCTTGCGTTGTTTCCAAGGACACCTGGGTCAAATTGTTGGAGGATAGTGGGTTTGATGTGACAGGCGCGTTTCATTACGGTCATGGTCGCTATGCATACATTAAAGCCGTGAAGCTTCCCGTGAATGAACCAGGAAAACACGAAAAGTACGCAACTGAAACAGCAAATAGGAATAACATATCAAAATGCTGGCTCATTTTTCATACGCAAGATGCTGCAACCCAGTACCTACTGGATGCTATCCCCAAATTTACTGCCAATAGAAATGTATTTTCAGTCAAACCGGGTGGCCGTTTTGAAATGTTGTGCTCAAATGACATAACAATACGACCTGATGTCGAGGAGGATTTCGTACAACTTTTTCAGTCCATTCAGCGCTCTTCTTATGAAATTGAAGGTATTGTGTATGGCTGGTCTACCGATCCTAACATGGCGTTATCGGAAGCCGTATTACGTCCATATTTCTTTCTGTCAAAGTCGATGCTTGAATTGAAGGCACAGCAGCGGCCAAAAATGTACCTCCTTACCAGAGGAGTTATTCCAGTAGCAGGGTGCTTCACACATAATCCTTATCAAAGCATTCTCAGGGGTTTCACTAAGTCCCTTGGAAACGAGAATGTTGACGTGCACTGTAAATCCATCGACATGGACCCATGGAGCCGCGCGGACGAGATGCTTTCACTATTTTACGAAATTTGGAAGCCAGAGAGGGAAGCTCAAGTAGCTTACAGAGGAAACAAACGATATGTTCCCAAGTTGGTGCCCCATAACCCATTGCTCACAAATATGGCACTTCCTGCTGGTGCCGAGAAATTTCGACTCGTAATACCAGAATCAAAGTTAATTGCGGATTTAAACTATGCACCGCTTGAGCTTCTCCGGCTGGCTTCAGAAGACATTGAGATCCAAGTAAAAGCATATGCTCTAAACTGTAGAGATGATTTCAGCGATTTAATCCCATCAGGTCGGTTCATGGAGCGTGACATTACTGGAGTCGGCTTCTCTGGTGTTGTCAAGGGCATTGGTCCCGGCGTTTCGAAATGGTCAGTTGGGGATCGCGTATTTGGTGTCAGCATGACACAGTCTGCATTGCCCAGTCACATCACATTAGACGAAGGTTACGTTGTTCCCGTCCCAAAGGATATGAACTTCACTGAAGCTAGTACCCTCCACACGGCCTTCGCGACTAGCATACATTGTCTATTGAATGTGGCAAAGATATCGGCATCTGACACGGTTTTGATTCATACGGCATCGTCTGGAATTGGTATAGCTGCCATTCAAATTTGCAAACTTGTCGGCGCAGAAGTTATTGCCACAGTGGGAAGCAGCCCAAAGCAAAATTATTTGAGGTCAATGGGAATCCACGTTCTGGATGCTCGGGATAAGAATTATCCAAAAGAAATCCTAAAGATTACAAGCGGGCGAGGAGTGGACGTGGTTCTAAACACACAAGCCAGTGATGGCTTGAAGGTAACAACAATAAGATCATGTGCGACAGGAGCCCATTTCGTGGAATGTTCCACAAGGCTGCCAGAAGACATTAAGAAAACTCGTCCGGATATACATTTCACAGTTGCAAATGTGATGCAACTCGAGCCAAATGACTTCAAGGGCCTTCTTCGAAAACTGGAAGAGCTCTTAAGTATTGGCTCCATTCAACCCATCCCTTATCTGAGATTTGACGCCCTACATATTCAGAGAGAACTGGAGAACCTATCGACAGGAAATCAAGTTGGCATGTCAGTGTGCGCGATGCCTGATATTGTGCATAAAAGTGGCAATACCCATGTACGCACAACAATATTCAATGCAAATTCCACTTATCTCATTACTGGAGGGCTTGGTGGCATCGGATTTGAGGTTTGCAAGTGGATGGTGAAAATGGGCGCCAATTGTGTCATTCTTTCTGGTAGAACTGAGCCCACCCCGTGTCAGCGCGCGGCCATAGCAAATTTGAATTTGGAATTTGGTGTGGCTGTACAATTTCAGCGGTTGGATGTCTCCAACTTTGACCAGTGTAAAGAGCTGATTCACTCCAAAATTCCAGAAATGGGCTATCCTGAACTAAAGGGCATTATGCATGCCGCCGGGACCATTCGTGACGGGTTTGTTCAGAACCAAACCTGGGGGAAATTTGCCGGCACCTTAGACGCCAAGGTGACCGGAACTGTAAATTTGCACGAACTGACAAAGAAAAACTCTAAGTTGGAGCACTTTGTTATGTTCTCATCAATGGCGGCATTATTGGGCTCTCCTGGGCAAAGCAACTACTCTGCAGCAAATAGTTTTGAGGACGCGTTTGCTCACTACAGAAACTCATTAGGACTGCCTGCTACATCTGTCAATTGGGGACACTGGAGCGAGGCTGGAATGGCGCGCGAACTTGATTTCCCTGGAATTAAGCCATTCACAACATCACAGGGAACTGCCGCATTGGAGTACGCCCTTAAATCTCAACGACCTCAGACTGCCGTTGTTCGACTGGAATCTTTTATGGGCCTACAGACACTTTTCCCGGATATAAAATCCTACATTGACGGCTGGAAGTCTGCTGAAGGCACTCGTACCTGTTCTACTAAATTGGATGGGAGACAGCTCATGGATAAACTTGAAGCTGTCGGCGATCTCGTCGGAAAGGAAAACATCACAAAGGATGCCATACGGATGATATTGGGCAACGTTCTCAAGCTGGATGCGGTTGATGTCATTGGAGACATGGACAACTTTCAAGACTTGGGGGTTGACTCACTTATGTACGTGGAAGTGAAGAACTCGCTGCAGTCTCTCTTTGGCGACCGAATTAAAATAAGCACTGGAGTCGTCAGGGAGAGTGGTTGCGTGAAGCTGCTAGCAAAAGCTCTGGTAAAGTTGTTCAGTGGCAACAGCGAAGAAGATGCGATTTTAACGCCTCGTGACATTGAGCAGCTTATTCGAGACGATTGTGTTCTTCCGAGTCATTTGGCGGCTAAACCTGGGTTGACGAAATGCAATGCAGTGTGTGTCACAAATGTACTACTGACTGGTGTCACGGGAGTCCTTGGGCCTTACGTGTTGGCAGAGTTATGTAAGTTGTCGCAGATCAAGGAAGTAATTTGCATTGTTCGACCTAAAAAGAATGTCGCGCTTGAGAAAAGAGTGAAGAGTATTTTACGAGAGACGGATCTCCTGCCGGGAATGGATATGAGCAAGGTCCGGTGCGTACCGGGGGACGTTGCACTGCCTAAGGTAGGGTTAACGCAAATGGCTTATGACGAGCTCTGTGACGACGTAGATGCAGTTTTTAACTGCGCTGCCATTGTGCAACATGTTGAAAGGTACGGCAAGGAAGCAGTCAAAAACTCTGCCAGATCTGTGAACGGGGGCGGATTAAAAAATGTGCTCGAGTTTTGCTGCACCGGCAAAAAACTTAAGCACATTTACCACACATCCAGTTTATTGTCAGTGGCCACGCTAAATAAAGATGGGAATTTGTCCGAAAACTGGCCAGCGGTTGAGGATTATTTTGGTGTTAGCTACTTTGCGTACCCCGTAACTAAATTTATTGGAGACGTACTAACAAAGGAGGCAGTCACCGCGAGAGGCATTCCAGGAAAAGTATTCCGTTTCCCGTTCATTTCTGGAGACTCCCGAACAGGCCGCTGCACCATAGACTCTAATCACTTGATGCTCCGTTTTATTTTTGGTTTGCAAAAGGGAATCATAGGGGACAGTAGTTTCCCGCTAATTGTTTTGCCGGTGGATAAATGTGCTCAAATCTCTGTAGCCATATTTTTCAATCCGGATGCTCCAAACGACATCTACAATGTTGCAAACTGCAACATAAATACGGACAAAGACTTTGCTTCCGTAGCCGAGCGGTTAGGATATCCCATTAAAGTTGTAGATAACTCCGAGTTTACGAGTTGTATTCGGGAGGAAGTTAACGATGACTCCGCTATGGCAACCTTAAAGGATTTCTACACTAATGGCGCTGATTTTATGTGGATGTATAACTCCAATAATGCAATAGCTACATGGGCTCGTGAGGGATTTGCGCGCAAGGAGTTTTTCATGAGTAAGAAGTTGGAAAAACATATCCCACAATTTTTCGTCACAGGGGCGGGCAGCATGTCATCAATGGCGTATATCTACAATGATTTCATGATTGCACAGCAGCAGGGACTGTTAAGAAAGTTTGGTCTGTGAAGTTTCAAATCTTCAAAGTCAATCTACTTTATTACTGTGTTTGATGGAAATGATGATGGTATTTAGTGTGTTATCCTTAGGGAATATGTATTGAAAGAGCCTTATTCGATTCTATTGTTGTAGAAGTGATTCCATAACCTGAAAAAAAGTAATTTCGGTCATTGTCAAAAAGTATGTCTTTGTTGATAAAATATTCGTGCAAAGAAAAAAAAACAAAAAAATTAAGTTTTTAATTTATATTCACCATACTACAACTCATAGGTTTCAATATTGCCTAATACTATTGATCAATCAAATATCGTTGATTTCAAGAACATGGCTCGAATTCTTATGGCTAAAGGAGACAATCATTGATTCGTCGCACTGTCAAATGATTTATTTTGGGCGGAAAGTTCAATCCATTGGTGAAAGAGATTGCCCAAAGGCTTTAAATTAAACTTCCCGCCCAAAATAACTCATCATTTGGCAGTGAATCCAGTCATTGATTGTTTCTTTTGGCCATCAGATTTCGACCCATGGTAAAGAAACGTACTAGGTAAAATGAACGTATGTGTACTAAAAGATCTGCTCCATTCAGCTTTTAATACTGAATGACTCCAAAATTATTTCGTGCCGAATTGCCAGTATGCTTCCACATCATTTTTTAACAGACTCATGAAAAATGTAATCCAGTATCGTTCTATTCCGAGAGTTGGCTCAAGAAAATATGCTTGCCATTATTAATAATAGTGTTAGTAGGATAATAGTTCCAAAATATAAATGTACAGTATTAAGTGAATACATAAATGACAGTGCTGAATCTTTAAAACCGTCTACATGTAAATTTCAAAATTATACTTTTTCCATTCACACAATTCGGCAAGCTTACTTGCCCGTATAGTTAGATTCTTACGGCACCAATTCTCACATGTTAACAGATTTCGGCTACCTGTGTGGGTATTACAAATTTTTCATTCCTTTCATTATTTTATTTTGAAAAGCGAATAAGCAAAATAAATGCGAGTTTGCATAATGCCAGCAATGTACATATAAATAAAATTCATTCAATTGGCGATTGCCGTTTGCTACACACATTGGCTTACACATTCTAGATACTGTTTACTAGCAGATGCATTTGTTGTGCCATTCCTAATATTGCATGCCATCTAACTTACATTACCCGTTAAACTACACAGCACGTTTCCATCAGCTTTAAATGCTTTGCGCTTTAACATTTATTCATTGGCAGGAATAATACATCTACGCCACGAAACACACTCTGACCTTGTATATTGGCAACGAAAAGATGTTATGGTCTCAGTCAACAGCGACAATATGTGTATGGAGCATGCCCTTTTTCACGTGATGGCATACATGATAATGATGAAAATTATTTTGTTGGTATTTAAACTCATTTAAAATTCACTCAGTTTAAAATTTAAAATTTTTTTCAACCAAATAAGATAAATTATGTGCAAACCCAAAGTAAGTAGAAAAAGAATGGCATATAACCTTGAAATAAAGTTACCCTATTAACCTGAATTCTGGCCACTGAAAATCAAAATCCTTAAAAAATCAAAAGCACACATGAGCTCTACGAAACATGACAAAAAATGTACTATAAGTACTGAGATATACATAGTTCATTCATATTGTAGTTGCCTCATTTTATTTAAATGCAACAACTGTCCATATAAATTCGATAACAGAAAAATTGTATAATGTAGCAATCAAAACTACTAAACATTGTAGAATAACGGTAAATAATTTAATAATGTTATTTTAATTGCTGCATAATGTCTACCAGTCCGACATTGTTATCTCGGTCCGGTATGTCCCGGCGTATCCCATCAGGTAGCTGGTCAGCATCAATAAATTTCAAGAGTTCCTTTTCCCACTCTTCTCGTGCCTGGCCGAAAAGGCGTGCCTTCTTCCCTCTTGCAGCGTCATGGAGAACCCTGAACGCCTGAGGCGCATTTATGATAACCACATCACCCATGTCAAAGGTTGAATTAGCAAAAAGTTGTGTAGCCCGATCTACCAGCTCCAAGCCTAATTACAAACATAATCAGCACTTAATAAAATATTAGACTGAATTGATTATAATTTCATAAAATGGAATTGGTTAAAGCTATACTGATTTACATACATCTTTCAGAACCATATCGCTCGATGGTGAATCCGTCGGCATTCATGAGATGAACAAATGTTGTAGCATTGGAACCGTACGAACGCATTTTTCGGAGGACGACTTCCGCTGTCTCATGCATCATCAGTACGTACCGAAGTGTGCGGTCGAAAGCTTCCTGACCATTCTTCAAATAGCCTGCCATGTTCCAATCTCCCATTCTTCGGTACAGGACTAGATTTATAAAATATAATTTTGCGTTAACACATTTGTACAAAATATTTGTTGGAGTTGAGCTTACTCTACAAGATTCTCCTATGTAATTAAAAAAACTCATTTAATGTGAAAGCAGCTTACTTGGTCTTCCGTACTTGTCTACACTAGCCACAGAGAAAGGAAACTTTTTCCGCATATCCGTCCAGTCCTCCTCCAAAATGGAGTCCATTTTATTTTCCTTCCTCCAATTCAGGTACTAAATAAATTTGTAACAAAAAATAAAATATTCAGCAAGTTTATTTAAACAACCTTAATATTTAATTGATGACCTGGCTGTGAAATAAGTAATAGTATTTTTAAAGCTTACCGTTTTTAATTGACCCAATGCGTCCCGAATGACGTAATTAGTTTTCAGGAGCCACTTTTCTAGGTAGTAGTCCTCCAGCATGTAGTCCATCGTCACCTCATCCAGTGCTTCCACCATCTCCCTCATTTCTGCCAGTGCACTCATTTTGTTGACAGAGAAGCTTCCCATTTTTGAAACGACAAAATCAGTATCACGAAATACGGAAGGAGGGTCCAAAGAGACCAAAGCTCTACCACGGACACAAAAAAAGTGTTTCTGGGATACCTGCCAAAAAATATAATGATTTTGCTTGTTATTTCAAATGTGTATAGTTTCAACAAGGAACAGTGAGCAATTAAATGTGCTTACCTGAATAACAATTGCTGCAAGGGTCTTTTCACAAAATACCCCCAAAATGGTATTACTTTGTTGAAATGGGATGGTTTTCGTACAGCGACTCACGATAAACTAATTTGCGATTTGGCCAGGAGAGTAGTTTATATAGAGAAAGTGTTTACACGATGCTGACATTGCCCATAATTACCTTCAATCTACAGACACTGAAAAACGTGCTTAAAATGAGATGCGGACAGAGTACAAGAGTAGCATAATGAAAGTGGTCCGTCTATCTGCGGTGATCGTTTCACATTTTTAGCGTGAAACATTGTACGTATTTATCTAGTTTGCCCTCACAACAGAGTACTGGGTTTATGATAACGAGTAATAAACATATAAACTCAACAATTTATATCCAGAAAAAAAGTTGTAATTATATGTTTCCATCGGAGTGTAATTTGCCAAATCACTTTCTACATGTGTATGCAAAAAGTTACATTTTATGTGTATATGATAATTTTATAAGAGTTAATGTTTCATGAAATGTTTAAAAATGCCAACATTGCATCAGATTGCTGCTAACTTGAAAAAGGAGCGGGTCGAAAGTTTGTAATACTCTGATTCATTTCAGAGGTCAAATCAGTTTTGCATTTTTTGCGAATGAACTGGAGGAGAAAGATCTAGAAGAGTTTTAAAATAAAATTACCCAACGTGCCGCTTTTCTCTTACCCGGCAGCATAAATTACAATGGCGCAGCTCCAGATTATGAAGCAATGAATGCAAAGAGCAATTTCCAGCCTGGACATTTAAAGTATTGCTGATTGCCGAGAACAAAATTATGCCTTGCAAGAATATTTTTGCATACTTGTTCTATGTACGATGAACCTGCAAATTATCGTGATGTCCAGTCATCATCAATATACATAAATTCTGCATTGTACTCAACGCAATATTAGATTGATGCTAATGCAATACGAAAAAAGGCAATTCCGGATTTTAGATAGCAACAATTTACGTGTGCAGTGTACAGCATGTATTTTTCATTCCAGTTTCTTTTCTCCCGGATACAAGACCAGTCACGAATCTGGCAAGTGTCAAGCCCCATAACTTTAGTTTCTGATTAGGTGAGCATATTACAATGAAAATTTGTACAAAACTCTTCTCTTGGTAACAACAACCTGCTACTAGCTCACGGGATCAAGAAACAATGGATCAGCTGGCTAATCAACTAATCTTACTAATTTTAAGTTTTTCCCGATAGCAAGTGTTCTTTTGATGGTGTGGCATGTACTTGTTATATCACTATTACAATGTACTTGAATTCATCCCTCGCCACATTCTGTCATCCTCTACATCAACCCTCATAATTTGAGTAACCACGTAGCTCAGGACTGATCCAGAAGTTGAAATGGTTTTACATGCACAGGTGCTCAAATTACCAGACAGAGAAGCCCACATTATTCCTTCGAATTATTAAATTGTAAATTACCTATATACTCCATCTGATGGGAGCATTGACTCTGCGGTAAATTGTAGGTAATGAGTTCCCTCGATGTTATTATTGTACTCGAAAGAATTGACGAAAAAACCTGGAATTGAGATAAGAAAAGGGAACGTCTTACGTTTCATTGAGAATTTTAACGCTCATCCGGTCATTTATCCGGTCATTCATCTTCATCCGGTTATAAGCGGTCATATGAATAAAATCAATGACCATTTCCCGTACCTACAAATCGTCAATAAGTGTGACGGGCTGTGTTAGAGAGATAGTGCATGTACACCATTCACATCGTTTACAATTAACAGTGTTTCTTTTCTGTAGTAATAATTTTTGCTCATCATAAATGTGTTTTTGACGTCTAGCACAAATGTACTTCATGATACGACAAAGATAAAAAATTTGTTCTGTGCCAATATTGCACTTGGAAAAATACCATTATAATAAAAAACGAAAATAAAATTGGCTCATAACACCCAACTATGATGAAACGTGATATTGCATATCATATTGCACCGTAGTGTGTTGTTGCCGAAATAAAAGTATAACCTTGTTGATCTGGATTACATATAGGCACTGGAAATTATTGTTTATTTCGGCGCATTTTAACTATTATACCTATAGAATTACTGCATGATAACGCAAATGTGAAGAACGTAACACACATTTGACATAAGCAACAAAATATGTGTACAAATATCACGAAATGGCGTCCCGCTGTCCCTGTTAATTTTTCCATTGTTTTGTTTTGACATTTTAGCAACTAAATGACGACGTCATCTTTTAATTAATTCTAAGGAGCAACAACTCATTTTTTCATTTTCATGTGCGGAAGAGACGATTTCAGATTTGAGACACCCATCCGGTATGACTTCGAAGAACCCCAGGCACTACAATGGTCGTGATTTATATAGATAAGTATGAAGTAGCATGCATGTATCCTGACAAGCCTCTGCAGTGCTTCCTTTCAGCTCAGAAATACACTGTCAAACGTGGTATAAATTATGGCGTAAAAACGATTATCAATCTTCATTTTATAAAATCAATATTGTCAAATTTCGACTTCCTATCGCGACCTTGAATCCAATAATTTCACCTTTGGATGAGATGGGTGTCGATAATTGGGGATGATGTAACGAAACAAATGTTTCGTGTTTCCCCAGTTTAGTGCGAATTGGAATCATGTGTTAAAGTGGAATGTAAATGCACCGTGTAATATTGTCATCATGGAAATAATTTTTCTTCGATCCATTTCAAAACGCGTTTTGATTTCATTTCAATTGGGACACTCCAAATAATGTAATTGCTTACTTCCAAATGCATTTCTCAGTATGCGTATCGTCAACTTAATTTATTTACAAATTCTGTGATTTTCTAATATTTGACAATAATAGCAGGAACCAAGGTCAATGCCACGCTCGTTTAACCAGTATTTGTCATAACAAGCATCTGCCTAAAGTAAAATTAGGGCTCAACATATCTTTTAATTGTCGCATAATTCTGTCGTTTCTTATTTGCTAGAGGGTAGTTAACTTCGGGGTGATTGTATAAATTGGTAATATTCTTTCCACACACTTCAATATTTTTAAATTCTGGTCGAATTTTATAGGCACGCTAATAAAGTATAAAAACATTTGTTTTCTTCCCGAATTAGCAGCGCTAAAATATATCAATTTCCACCACAATCAAACAGCTTTGCATATGTTCATGACACAAAATAAAGATGCGTGGTTACAAGGAGGATTTTATAACAATTTAATATTGGTAGTAAATATTGGGGTGCTTTTAAGACAAAAATTATATGGGACAAAGAAGTATTGTAAACTATGTGGTGAGCTATGACTGAGTGCCTTCGTTATATGTACGTAACTTTTATATTTTTATTGGGGGATTCCCAAATGATACTTCTACAACACTATTGTAGTCTGAAAATTGTTATATGGATACTGTGACACGGAAATACCGACAAATCTAGAGAGCACTTGTTGCTACATTTTTTAAAGTTGTAGTTCAAATATGGCATTCCTGGATATGTACAAAAAGTTCAAATCCAATAGCAAGTGGTACTATTCCTGAAGTTTGCAATGTTCGTTGATATTTGCACAATGATGATATGCGGCAACGTCTATGTGTAAATGTCTTTCCTCGAATCTAGCATTTTAGATAAAAACGCTATATGCTACTCAATTGCAGTTGGTCACATTTTTTGTCTTTGTCTCCGTTAGGTATCATTATGTGTGATGTGTACTTTATATGAAAACCTTTCATTTAACACATTGAGCAATGCAAGGCTAACAACACTGACATCAAACGGCCGTAAATTCTTGATCAGCGTATGGAAAAGTAAAAAAGTAAAAAATTTGGAAAAGTAAATGACAATGATACTGTGTTTAGCAGCGTAATTAAAGTGACGGCATGCTTTCAATGGACCGCAGTATATAGTTTTACTATATTTTTTATTCAAGGTGAAAGTTAATTAAGGCTTCTGATTTCATTACATGCATTTGATCATATTATTCTCTCAATCTTACAGGTATTTATTAACAGCCACACCAGTTTACAATACAATGTTATACCATGCGAGCTCTGTATTCAAAATGCTGAGATAATAAATACATTTCGTATAATTTGTCAAAGAATTTATAATACCAATTAAATTGAAAAACAATTAAATAGTCATACTTGAGTGAAAATTCTCATTGTGGATACCTTATAATTTTGCATTTACCATCACTATGTGATATTACTAAATCTGTGCCGTACATGTTATGTTGTCATAATAATGATAATAAATACCTGTTTCAAAGTTCCTGTTCAGAGACCGTATTTGGTTAACAAACCATGTTGCTTAGCAAAAGTAAAATCATTTAATATGTATTCCATGGATGAAACAGAGCCAGGTCCTGTGTCATAAAATTCTGGGACATATTTTCCTATCTTTTTGCTCATGAAAAACTCCGGGCGAGCCTTGCCTTCAAGAGCCCAGCGATGCAAGGCCTTGTTACAATTATCAACCCAAAGGAAATCATGACCACTTGTATAGCAATCCCTCAGGGCTGCCATTGAGGCATCATCCGTCGTTTCCTCTTGAATGCATTTTGTAAACTCAGAATCGTGTACAACTCGAACATTGTATGCCAAACTCTTGGCTACTGACGCAAATTCCTTGTCAGTATCAGCTTTAAAATTTGTGACATTGTAAATGTCATTTGGCACCTCTGGATTTAGAAACATGGCTACAGAGACTTGGGCGCATATGTCAACAGGCAACACAACTAGTGGCAAACTGCCCTCTGAAATCATTCCCTTCTTTAAACCAAAAATAAAACGTAGCATCAAATGATTCATGTCAATGCCGCATCTACCTGTTTCAGAGTCACCCGTAATGAACGGGAATCTAAAACACTTGCCAGGTATCCCGCGGGTTGTGACCGCCTCCGTCATTAGCACCTCACCAGCAAACTTGGTGTTAGGATACGCAAAGGAGCTGACACCAAAATAATCTTCCACCTCGGGCCATGTCTCTTAATAATTTCCTTCCTTGTCAACCGTAGCTACCGTTATTAAACTACATGCATGGAAAATGTGCTTCAGCTTTCGTCCTGAGCAGCAAAACTCTAGCATGTTTTTCAAGCCACCTACGTTCACCGACCTAACCGAATTTTTTCCATAATCTTTACTATACAGCTGCAAATGGTTAACGCTGGCGGCGCAGTTAAAAACTGCATCTATATCGTTACACAGCACATCATATTTATCTTCCTCTAGACCTAGCTGTGGTAATGCTACATTCCCTTCAACGCCATGAATCTTATTCATGTCAACTTTATTCAGAAGATCTCTATCAGCCAAAATATTATGTAGGCGTTCATTTGCCGTTAACTTCTGTTTGGAACGAATTATGCATGTTATGTGCTGGATTTGCTTGGTTTGACTCAACTGTACTAGTATGTATGGCCCAAGTACTCCAGTGACACCTGTGAGAAGTACGTTTGAGATTTCTTTCACACTCGGCTTTTTAGTGTGTTCTCTAACAGTTATATGATCCGGGAGAATGCAGTCATTCCGAAGAAGTTGCTCAATTTCACCTTTGGTCGGAATGCTTTCCCTGGCGTCTACACCCTCAATTAACCTGACAAGAGTTTTGGCCATTAGCGTTATACTGCTGGAATCCCTTACCATACTAGTATTAATCTTTATTTGGTCGCCAAAAACTGACTGCAATGAATTGGTTATCTCCACAAACATTAACGAGTCCACCCCCAAATCCTGGAAATTATCCGTCTCTTCAATTACGTCTACGTCTTGCCGATTGAGGACGTTTCCCAATATAATACGTATCATTTCCTTGGCAACATTTTGCTTCTGCTCCGAGTTCTCTGCAGTTTTCAGCCGACGCCACAGATCGCTTCCATCTAAGCTGGCGTGTCCCAAATTACTGTTTGCTGTAGGCTTCCAGTCGTCCATGTACGAGTTTATATCAGGGAAAAGCTTACGCAATGAACTAATGGAATCCAGTGCAGCGACTGCAATCTGAGGCCTTTGTGACTTAAGTGCGTATTCCAATGCGGAGATACCCTGTGCATTGGAAATTGGTATGAAACCGGGTACATCAAATGCTTTCACCAGCCCGGTTTCTCCCCAAGTTCCCCAATTGATTGATGTTGCAGGCAGCCCCATTGAATTCCTGTAATGAGCAAATGCATCCTCAAAAGTGTTTGCCGCCGTGTAATTGCTTTGGCCTGGCGATCCAAATAGCGCCATCATAGAAGAAAACAACACAAAGTGTTCCAAGCTGTGGTTATTCTTGGTCACTTCGTGAAGGTTCATGGTTCCAGTGACTTTGGTGCTTAATGTGCTGGACAAATTTTCCCAACTTTGGTTTTGAATGTAAGCGTCTCGAAGTGTCCCTGCGCGTGCATGATACCTCTCAAGTCGGGATAACCCATTTCTGGTATTTTTGATTGAATGAGCTCCTTGCATTGACTGAAGCTGGAAACATCCAGTTGAACGAATTTCACACTGGACATGAAGTCGCCATTCAACTTTTGGATTGTTGTTTGCAAGTTGCTGTTTGGTGTAGTTCTTCCAGCTAAGAGCACGTAACGGGCTCCCATTTCCACCATCCATTTGCAAACCTCCATGCCAATTCCTCCAAGTTCTCCAGTTATTAAGTAGGTGCCGTTTGGGTTGAAAATTTGAGTTTTCACTCCAAGTTTTCCCTTTGTGTTTACCATGTCGGGCATGACGCATACCACCTTCCCGATACGGGTTGATTTCGCCATGTAATCCAATGCCTTTGGGATGTGTAAAGCGTCAAATCTCGTATACGGGATGCTTTGAATGCCGCCTGTTCCTAACAATGTTTCAAGTTGCCCCATCACACATTTCCGCTCCGCCCGATTCAATTGGATAGTGTCAACAATTGTGTATTGAATGTCTGGACGGATTTTCTGCACATCCTCAGGCTGCCAGATTGACATTTTGCTAATTTCCAGGAACCGAGCACCTCTCCCACATAATCTTAGCGTGGCTTTATTGAAGCCCTCGACTGTCAACGAATTGAGGACTACGTCCACCCCACGCCCCTTGGTAATGTTCAAGATCTGTTGCTCATAATCGGTATTCCGAGAATGGAACACGTGCTGAATTCCAAGAGATCTGAGATAATTCTGCTTGCGCTTGCTGCCTGCGGTGGCAATAATATTTGCACCGACATATTTGCAAATTTGTATTGCGCTTAATCCAATCCCGCCAGAAGCGCTTTGAATCAAAACAGTATCCGAGGACGATATATTTGCAACATTCAATAGACAGTGAATGCTAGTCATGAATGCAGAAGGGATAGTACTGACTTCTTGGAAGTTTAGTTTCTTTGGGATGGCTAGCACGTAATCTTCATGGATAGTAACATGGCTAGGCAAAGTAGAATGTGTCATGTTAATTCCAAAGACATGGTCTCCAACGGAATACTTTGAGACATTCGGGCCAATGCGTTTTACTTCTCCGGAGAAATCAAAGCCAACAGCGTTGTCATCTCTGAACCGTGGGGACGGCACCAGGACATTCAATGCTTCCCGTACGTTTGGGGAAAATGCTTTCACTTGAATCTCGAGTTGTCCATCTTGTAAAGTTGCAGGGTCTAGCGGTTCAAATTTCAAATCTGAAATTAAATGTGGTTGCGGCATCATCAGATGGAATCTCTCGGCGCATGTTGGTAAATCCAAATTTTGTAGCGAATGCTTATGGGGAACCAACTTTGGCACGTATCGAGAGTTTCCTCTGCAAGCGACTTGGACCTCCCTTTCTGGTTTCCATATTTCATAAAATGTTGTAAGGATTTCATTTTCGCTAGCTTCCGGGTCCAAGTCGATGCACTTACAGTGCAGGTCAGCGTTTTCGTTTGCTAGGGATTTAGTAAATCCCCTGAGTGTGCTTGAAGAAAATGTTATGGTCTCACTCTCTGCTACTGGAACCGCTCCTCTAGTTAGAAGGAATAATCTTGGGTATTGCGTCTTAAATCGCAGAATAGCCTTTGACAAGAAGAAATAAGGACGTAGGGCGGTATCCGGTGATATATTGGAGTCCTCCATAGCCCAACAATAGACGATGCCTTCGATTTCATCAGCTCCGCGTTGAATAGTTTCGAGAAGTTGTATGAAATCTTCTCCCACGTCAGCACGAATTGAAATGGACTTCATTGCACTATTTTCAAAATGGTCCCCTGGTGTAATGGATATAACCTCTCGGTTGTCTGCCAGTTGACGAAATGATTCAATAAGCATTAGACACGTTGGGCCTTGTTGATGAAATATGAGCCAATATTTTTTGGTGTTCTTGTTGTTGCACGTTTCAAGTGGATGCATTTCATGTTGTCTGTTAATGGCTTCCGGTAACTTGCTGCTTCTTATGTATACATGGCGACCTTCCCCCGAATGAAATGCGCCCGCAACATCGAAGCCACAGTCCTCCAATATATTGATCCAAGTTTTACTTGACGCCACACAAGAATCTGTGCGGATATCAAAATCCTCAAAACGCCAAAATCCTTCCAACAGACCAAACAAATACGTGACGTACCGAATCGGCCGAGCCAATTCAATCAAGTCAAACTGTCCATGTGGTTTCAGCAGAGCTCGTACATTATTTACAGCGTCCTTCAGATTTTTTGTGGCATGGATGACGTCAGACGCAGTAACAAAGTCGTAACTGCTTGGCACAAATCCTTGCGAAATGGGATCATCTTCAATATTCAGCCTCCTGAATTTCATCTTATCCAAATACTTTTCAAATTTCTTTTCCGCAGCAGGAAAAAATGCTACTGAGATATCTGTGTACGTGTACTCGTACTCAATGCCACTCTCCTCAAGGATTTCAAGGAGTGGTGCCGCAGTTGCCCCGGTACCAGCGCCAACCTCCAGTACCCGATATACGAAACGCTGTGTCCCTCCAGCCTCTTTGTAATTTTGTATAAAACTGGATATGTGCTCCCGCAGGAAGGATTGCCTTTTCAACAGTGCTCCCAGTTGTTCATACAGCTCGCTAGCAGATGAATGGTTCCTTTCGTTTGTCTCATCTGGGATTAGAATGCTGAGTGCGGATTTGTCGCCCCTCAAAATTTCTTTCAAATGTTTTCCAATCCTGGAAAGTAGCAGCGTTGGCTTGAATTTTTTCACAAGTTCCGTTGTAAGGTCTGGGCTTTCTAGAGCATTTTTTATATGTTGGGATGTTTCCGGCAGCTGAGCTACTCTCCATATACCGCCTCCATTGTTTTTCAAAATCCCTTCCTCCTCAAGAGCTCGGAGATAAAATCCGAATTGCTTCCTATGCTCATCCCTGATTGCCAGCTTAGTAAAAAGTTCATCCTGGGCAAAGAACTCGTCTTGTTTTGGAGTCCATCCGCATTCCATCAATGCACTCAAAATATTGTAGTAAGCAACTTTGTCCAATTGATTCAGAATGGCGTTAGTTTCAGGTAGCTCGTTAATTTGCGCCAAGTTTTTCTCACGGTGGATGCACGCGGTGGAAGACTTTGTTATCTTGAAAAGCTCCAAGTTGGCAGGATTCTGCAGCGGATCCATTTTTTCTACCCAAATTTCCTCCCATAAATCAGGCATTGTGTTTTTCTGTTGCTCCAGTGCTGAGTTCAGTGCCTTGGTTGTTGTGTCAACCATTTCTACTTCCGACATCACAGCAAACACATTTCCAGCTGAGTCAAGAAGTGAAATGGCTGATGATCCTCCTGTACTGCTGGTGGAGTCCTGAACACGAACGTAGATTTCTGATGACGCTGACCACTCGGGTGGACTTGACAGCAACAGGAATTGGCCAATTTTGATGGGAATGTATAACTTGGTCGGGTTACTATTAGTCAGCATATGAAATATAACTGCCTGCAGCATCGCATCCAGTATTACCGGATGGATAATATATTTGTTGTATTGGCTGTCTGGGGTGGGAACGTGTATTTTAGCAACGAGAGAATTTGCTTCTGCTTTCCATATCGTCTCTATACTTCTAAACAGGGGGCCAAATTTCATTCCGACAGAAACCAACTTTTCATATAAGCGAGATGGTGTCTCTTCATCCCCTGGGATGGAAATAATTTCAACAAATTTGGACGGGGTTAAAGTTTCATATGGTTCCCCAATATTTGTTGTTGGGTAAAATTTGGCACTTGCATGCGACAGCCAGGGTGTTGTTGAGTCTGTACCCATTCGCTGAAATATCTCCACCATGTCAGCTCCCCCTTCACCGTCAAACTCCACCACGGTTTGGACTTGCACGGTTTTTGAGTCTTCCAGTTCCAATGGAGCAGTAATGACAAAATTTTCCAGTTTTATTGGCCGGGTTGGTTTGACAAGTTTATCTGGTGATCCTTGAACAGCCGCAAGACCCCCGGCCAAACACATTTCAAGATAGCATGCTCCTGGGAAAATTATGTGCCCTCCAACTTCATGATCCCTGATGTAATCATGTGCATTCAGATTTATGCCACCGTGGAATATCCTAGAAGATGTTGCATTAGGGAAGACCGATCCGACCAGAGGATGGAGGTTGTTTTCAATAAGCTTCGTCATATCCGGCCAGTACTTGTTTCCAATGAATGGATAATGTGGAAGTCTAACTTTCCTTCTGCTACGATATTGATCCAGCCCATTCCAATCAATTTCAAGGCCATTTACATACAGCTTGGCTAGTGATGTAAGAAGAGCAGACCAGCATTTCTCATTTCTTTTGAGAGATGGTAAGCAAAGTAAGTTTTCTTCGCTGTTCATCATGACCATTGCAGATAGTATTGGCTGTGGGCCAATCTCGATGAAAATGCTACATCCAAGCTGCACCGCTGTTTTGCTGGCCTTGAGAAAGTTGACCTTGTCCCTGGTATGCTGCACCCAGTATTTATCATCCAAATCCTCAGCATACACCAACTCGCCATGAAGCCCAGATATGTACTGACAATTTTGTGTCTTTGGCTTTTCTACTGTACGGGCCACAAGTTTGTAACTTTCCAGAATTCCATCCATGTGTTTTGAATGAAATGCGTGGGTGGCGTCCAAAATCATGCACTTCAGCTTGTTCTTGGTACAGAATTCGTAAAATTGCATAACCACGTCAGAGTTACCTGCGACAACGGTCTGCTCGTTGGTATTGATGGCAGCAAAATCCAGCATTTTCTTATCTTCCCCACCCGAAAACTGGTTCATCTCATTCGCAACGAGATACTGGTCTGCCTTTATCACCAGCATTTTTCCTTGGGGAAGATCATCAATGAGTTTGCTTCTTTCTGCCACAAGTTTAATTGCATCTTCTACCGATATAATTCCGGCGCAGACGGCGGCCGCAAATTCACCAAGGCTATGTCCCAAAACGTAATCTGGCTTAACTCCCAAGGACTCCCAAACCTTTAGCATGGCATACTCCACGCAAAATATGGAAGTCTGACTGTATATTGTTCTTCCAATCTCTTTCTTATCTTCCGTGTTGCTGCCCCAAAGTACGTCCCTGACGTTAATTTTGTACATATCCATCAGCATTTTCTGGCAAAAGTCGAAATGAATCCTGAACACAGCGCTGGTATCATACAACTGTTTAGCCATTCCGTGATACTGGGAGCCTTGTCCAGTGAAAAGGAAACAAATCTTTCCCAAATTCATTTGACCCACTTTGCCCTTCAAATATGTTTTCTGGTCGATAACTTCACAAATATCGGTTTTGCTATTTCCGATTATGGCAGCTCGAATGGGAAAGTTGGCACGTCCAACGTTGGCGCTGTATACAATATCGGCAAGGGTATCTTTGGTTTCAAGCATCGCATTCCGATATCCACTCAATAGTATGTCCAAGGCATCAGGGGACTTTGCCGACAATTTCAAAATATGGGTTGGTCTGTCAACCTGAGCTCCAAGTGAAAGTGGTTTGGCGTAGACTGTCTCTGGGGGTTCCTCAATAATTACATGCGCGTCTGTCCCAGTTATACCGAATGAGCTGACGCCTGCCATTCTAGGGCTGCCGTTTGATCTCAACCAAGCTGTGCGTTCAAAGGGAATTGAAGCTGGTACGGTATCCAAATGTATTGACGGATTCAATGCAGTAAAGTTCCTGTGCGATGGGATAACTTGATGATGCATAGCCAGTATGACCTTCATGATCCCTGCGATCCCAGAACATGATTCAGTGTGCCCCAAATTTGTCTTCACTGACCCAATAATGAGCGGCTCTTTCCTATGTGGCGAGTTGTACGCATTTGCAATGGCGGCAACCTCAACAGGATCTCCAACCACAGTGCCAGTACCGTGCGCTTCCACATATGAAACTTGTTCCGGCTGTATATCGGCATCTCTGAGTGCGTCCTTCATTACCATGGACTCACAATGGGCAGTGGGCGTGCCCATGCTATGAGATGTACCTTCTTGACGTACTGCGGAACCTCTGATCAGGCCCCAAATTCGGTCTCCATCCTTCAACGCATCTGACACTCTTTTCAGCACAAGTACGCCCGCCCCCTCGGCTCTCGCAAATCCGTTTGCGTCTTCAGAAAATGTTTTGCATCGACCATCGGGAGAAAGGATTGTAAAATAGTCATCATATTTGAACGGATTCAGGAGCAAATTCACGCCACATGCAAGGGCCACATTTGTTTCCCCAGAGCGTAGGCTTTTACACGCCAAATGGAGCGCTACCATAGCTGAACTGCATCCTGATTCAGTCGCAATACTCGGCCCATTCATCCCCAATAAAAAAGAAATGCGTCCTGCTGCCGCTCCAATGGAGTTTCCCATGTAATCCCGATAACACTGGGAATTGCTGGACTGAGCCAGGATGCTTTTGTAGTCATTTGTCCAAGACCCCAGAAATACTGAGCCATTTGTTCCACGTAAAGTGTGGGGGTTGATGCAAGCGTCTTCCAGGCCTTCCCAAATGAGCTCAAGTAGAAGGCGGTGTTGGGGATCCATGGTGATTGCCTCCTTTGGTGAAATTCCTAAAATATTATTAAGCGTTATTTATGGCATCAACCATACAATGTTTGTTAAAAAACGTGTACATTACGGGAAAACGTACCAAAAAATGCTGCGTCAAACTCATCAACAGGAACTTTCAGAAATCCTGCGTTGATGGTTGCTGCTTCCGCAAAATATCTGGAGCATTGCTCCCGCTGCCATCGGAAAGAAGGTGGATTACATGTACCATCTTGACCTTGAAACAGTAAGTCCCAAAATTCTTCCAGGTTGTTGGATCCAGGATAACGGCAGCTCATTCCAACAATGGCGACTGCGTTTTTGTTTATTTCATATGTACAGCTTCAGCTGTGTGGTCGTGTTCTCTGTACTGCTCTCGAAAATTTGTCTGTAACTAGGGTCAAAGTTTAGTGTCAGTCATAAATTTTATATCAAACTGTTCAGTATATCGCACTCTACAACAAGGTATAAAAATTAGTCATGATTAAAACAGTGATTGACATTAATCAGTGATTTCTTCAAGTATCCAGTCATCCCATTAGCCATTGATCTCAACATGGATTTCATTTACCTAAGCAGATAAGTGACTTATTTACATAGTATATGTAGTCCAAGATTACTGGCTTCATTTGTTCGTGGTTATCGGGTGATACTGGCACATACTTCTCCTTGTTTGTTCTCAGCATAAGCGTGTATTATGGCCGGACGAGGTAGGAGGAATGCAAATACAAAGACTGGTGAAGCCCCAAAGAAGGAACCAACAATAGCAGATCTTTACAAGTTAATGGAGAGGAATCAGAGTACACTTGAAGACAACACCACACAGCTAAATACCATTGCCAGCAGAATGAAGCGCATGGAAAATAGGTTGAATGATGTAGAGGAAAGAGTGACGGAGTTAGAAGACAAGCTTGAAACCCAGCCAGCCAATGACTTTAAACAAACTGTGAAAGATCTCAAGGAACAGCTAGCAGAACAATCGCAAAGACTGATGAGGAGAGATAATGCAGTGATCTTTGGAATACCAGAAAACGCTGATGGCGACGCCCTCTATCATGAACTGATGTCGATTCTTGTACCTGGATCAACAAGCGAAATTATGTTTGAAAGAATTGGGAATAGTGCAAGAAAGGAAAATGATCCTAAACCAAAGCCAATACTAGTGCGAACGGGTAACCCAAATCTAAAAAAGAAGATGTTTGACAACCTGAGAAAGCTTAAAGACATTGAAAAGTTCAAGCGAGTCAGCGTCCGCCACGACTTCACAAGAGCTCAAAGAAATGACTCAAACCGGAAAGTATTAAAGCCAAAATCCAGGAATCCAACTTCTTCATCGCAGCAAACAGGGGGTGGAGCAGTTTCGTTGTCAACGCCGAGTTCTCAACAATCAAGAATTCGCCCAAGAAGTGAAGCTGATCAAGAGGAGCAAGAGGAGGGACAGAACAAGCGTTCAAAGCAACAGGACAGTGTCTCGGAAGAGAGTTCTGAAAGAATGGAGTGACATGAGGGCAAGAGTAGGTACAACCTTAAAGTAGCTCATCAGAATATGCGATCGTTAAGAAATAAGTTTCAGCAATTTTTAAGTTTATTAAATAGTGATAATATTGATATAATGTGTGTTAGCGAGACATGGCTCAGGCCAGGGGATGTCATCCCTCAAATAGACAATTATCAAGTTTTTAGAAATGATAGAGATGACAGAGGAGGGGGAGTTGCCATTTTTTGCAAGTCCTCCTTCAAAGTGCACAGGATTCAGATAGATACGGTTGGGTGGGCTAAACCGACTTCCCTTGAGATAGTAGCGTTATCAGTACAGATTGGTTTTAATAAATCGTTCTTAATTGTCTGTGTTTATCGTACTAGGTACTTAAGAAATGACATAAACAATTTGAACATTTTTCTGGAGGCGATAAATGACAACAAGAAGGATTTGTATATTGTCGGAGATTTTAATATTAATTTTAATATTAATGCAGGCATTGACTCAAATACCAATATGTTGTTTAATATAATGGGTAATTTTGACTTAACGCAGATTGTTGACACACCCACGAGGGGAAATAATCTAATTGATCTAGTGTTTATTAGGCGTGATGCTAAAAGCAAAGTAAAGTGTGTAGTTGTTGACAAGCTCATATCAGATCATGCCATGCAATTAATCACGGTTAAAAATACCAAGCAGAAAGATCAGAAACATATTGTTTGTTACAGAAATTTTGCTGCAGCAAATTGGGAATCAATTTTTTCTAAATTTATAGCGCGCGAAAATGAACTTTGCGGTTTGATGTCGGTTGATAAAATATGTTCGGAGTTTATTAAATTGGCGAATGAATGCTATCATACTGAAATTCCACTAGTCAAAAAAGAAATTATACCTTACAAATTCAATTTCGCCATTAGTGAGAAAACCAAGCGGTTTGTTAAAATTCGTGATTACCATGCTGCACAATTCAAGAAAACAAGGTTAGTATATCATAGGAAGATGGGAAAGTTGTACAGAAAACGCATTAAAAGTTCTATAAAATGTGATGGAATGGTAGCAGCTCAAGTTAAGATCAAACATGATAATTTGTGGTCGGCCATGAGAAAAATGGCACCTATGAATTTTAAGAAAACAGCAACGAGATTACAAGGTATTTGCCCGAATACGATCAACGACTATTTTTGTGAAATGGGTTTTGGCCCTGACGAAACAATACAGAACACTTTGTGTATACAATCAGTTAGTATTAAACCGGCAAATGACTCCCTTTTTCATGTGAACACAGTCAGTCAATCTGAGCTTTACTTGGCGTGGAGAGGATTGCGAAAGAAGATGTCAAAAAAGGAGGACACGACTGGTTTATCAAAATACTACTTAAATAGTTTATTAGGGCTACCGCAAGTTCAAACTATAATTTTGAAATTAGTAAATATGTCTTTTAGCACAGGCGTAGTACCAAACTGTCTTAAAACAGCACGGGTTGTTCCTATACCAAAGGAGGACGGAGCAAAAGAAGCTTCCCAATTTCGTCCAATTGTTCTAATTTCAAATTTGTTGTTGTTATTAGAGAAGATATATTATGGAAAGTTAGTTGAATTTTTAGACGCAAACAATATAATGTCTGAACGGCAATTTGGCTGTAGAAAGGGTCATTCGACCGAACTTGCCATGATAGCTGTTACCGACGTTGCAAAAAGGTGTATAGATAGCGGGTATTTTACCGTTTTAGTGTCCCTAGACTTGCGTAAGGCATTTGACAGTGTACACAAAGAAAAATTATTGCAAAAAGTTATCAAAAAATATAACATTTCAGATTTTTGGTTACGTGAGTATTTGTCAAACAGAATGCAGTTTGTTGATTTAGATGGTACTCATTCAACTTGCAGACAGGTTATCGTCGGTATAGGCGCCGGCAGTATATTGGGCCCGATCCTGTTTGCACTGTTTATAAATGATCTTCCCGAAGTTGTTAAGAGTGGTCAGGTGTTTATGTTTGTTGACGATTCCAATATCATTTTCTGTGGGAAATATGGTGAGTTCAGTGTTTTACAAGAACAAATTAATAATGATATGAAAGAGGTCGTCAAATACTTTTCGAAACTTTCATTGGTGCTAAATAGCTCCAAGACGAAAATGATTACTCTAAGCTCGGGTAGAAAATCGTCTTCATTGGATAATTTCTCGTTTAAAATTGATAATTTTAATGTCCAAAATAGCACGTTCCTTAAATGTCTAGGTATTATTTTAGACAGAAAATTGTCATGGAGTAACCATATTAAAAATGTATGTAAAATCTGTTTTATACGTATTCGGGCTTTGTACACGATAAGAGATTTTCTCGAGCAAAGTCAGTTAAAAATGATGTGCCAGAGCTTTGTGTATTCGGTTATTGAGTATATGGTCTGTGTATATGGTGTTGCAAATAGTGAGTTACTGGAACTTATTATAAAGGTTGTACGTACTCTTGCTCGGTTAATCTTAAGACGGAGAAAATACGACCCAGTATCGTTATCGATACTAACGGATTTAGAGTGGCTGTTCCCTCTCGAACTATGCCATTATAAAACTGTATGTTTAATGTACAAAATAAATTGTAATAATTCGGGAAATAATTATTTCACAAACTGTTTTGTGAAACCTTTGTCTGAAAGAAGGTCTAGTGATTACGCTTGTAATTTTTACCCAAAAAAGGATAGTGGGAAAAGTTGCTTCCAATATCGAAGTGTTGTGTTATGGAATTTGTTGCCGACAGAGATAAAAGCCTGCAAGTCATTAGCTTGCTTTAAGAAAAAAGTCAAGGAATTTCTACTTAGAAAGTGTAAAGAAAAATTTTGTAATTATAATTGATACTTTGTCTGCTACTAGGGGTATAAAACTGTTAATTTGTGCTTAGAGATAAAAATCCCTGTTTAAAATGATGTAATATCTTGCTTTTGTGAGTTATCATTTTTTCTGTTTTGTTTTGAATTGACTGATTTAAACCATGCACGTAAATAAATAAATAAATAAATATGTCAAATGGTTATCCTCTTTAATTGGTGGTGGAATTCCGCTGCAACGTTCCATCAAAGGAACCACGTCTTCTTGGTGTATTTTATGCCAGTAAGCCGCAACATTAATTCCAAGAGAGACGTAATTGTTCAAAGTATCAATATCGGCTGCCGTTGGGTAGTCGACCATGTCAACAATTTTCTGGTCATTTTCAAATCTGCAATGTATATAAAATGCAGAATATTAATTGTAGAAAAATTGGTAGGTTTTCTAGTCGGGCTTTAGAAATTTATAGATTTTCTGAGTTTCTCATGGTAGTGCATGCATTCCAAAAATTATATATAAAATCTATTAATTTTTGTTGATTTCATGGCCATTTAAATATTTTCAACAATATTGGGAGGATTGAAATCACTTGGAAGTGAGAACACCGCTTGAAATAAACATAATGATGTTAAAAATAAAATTATTAATAGGTATGTTTTTTTTCGTACCCGATTAAAGTTGTATCCTTTGGCATCTTCATGGAGTGCATTCCGTCAAGGAAGCCGCTCCCAGTGTTGTTATCTTTGGCCCATTTTTTAATACAAGCATCAAAGGTGGAACCTGTCGGAATAATAATTATAATCACATGTTAGCACATCTTCTAGGACATGTATTTCAGAACTGGACATTATTTAAACGGCCCCCTCCTTAATTAACCGTATCAACACCGAATTTGTGTTTACCAGACGGAAATATTTCATCCTCAGAAATCCTAATCTTAAAGAGTAGTTCCTGCTAAATTTGTATAAAAAATGTGCGCCATCTTCGGATCAATTTGTACAGGAAGCAGTTGTATTAGTGAAAGTGCACTCTTTCTTACATTATTAACTACCGGAAGCATGAAATGCCTGAAAGGTAGTTATAGCGATTGATCTGTTTGTCTGTCTGTCTGTCTGTCTGTCTGTCTGTCTGTCCGTACGCACTCTAACTTCCGTTCACATTGACCGATTTGAACCAAATTTGGTATACATATACCTTCGCCCATAAGGACCTTCCCTATTGATTTTCAGCCATGTACCTCATCCTTGACCGGAAGTATGGGGGTCGGCGTCTTCATAGTGGTGGGGGTGACCAAGTCGTCAAAAAACTTTATTGTCTCAATCGATAGAGGAGTTCAAGACGATCATTTTTTGCCAAGGCACCATGGGTCAAATCGGTGACCTGGCGGTGGGGTGGGCCGTCGAAGGTATGGGGTGCCAAGTCGTCAAAATATTTTATGCTATAAATCGATGGCGATGGTCGATTTGCGCCACAAAAATCTGGTATAATGGACAAATATGTATCCAAATCTGTTATTTTTGCATTCATCACTCTTCCGGTAGTTATGTATTAAAGGTTTACACCTTACTAGTTTGTTTAATGCTAACCTTGAATATTCAGTTGGCCCATGAGTGCACTAAAGTTTTTCCCAGAAGGCTTGAACAGAAACACGGATGTATCCTCCGTATCCTTAAAAGGAAAGGCTGTACGAGTTCCATTGTTAAAAATGTCATCCGAGTTGTTAATGGCAATCATTGTTGGGGACAAATAAACGCAAACATCAAACGCCGAGAGAACCAGGAAGGAGTAAACTTTTGCAAAATCTTCCAGTTTCAGACCAGCTGTATTCCGCTCTTCTTGCAGGTAAAAGACGAAATCAAATGCTTGCTCTAGTCCTTGCCTGTAGGAAGAAACAAGTTTATATAATAAGCGTATGTATGGTATTCAATCATGCCTGCTACGACATTATTAAAACATTTAACACATTTCAACTTGCAATAATAATTCAATATCTGATGCCCATATCAACAAGAAAATGTTGCTCAAATAAACATGGAAATGTGATGCATGAGTATGATGTATAGTGAAGAGTAATATTCACCTAAAGCTGAGTTGCTATGGTCCTTTCGTCGACACGAACCCAAGTAGCAGCAAGCATTTTTTACTGGTTATGTGAATTTAATAGTTTGATGTCATTTTTATGCGACCTTGGCTATACCTACATAAATACTCCACGCATCTTAATGATTTTGCTGACGGTGAGCACGGTGCATATAAGTGTGTGCGGGCTAACCACTAGCAATTTCATTCAAGCAATGCAACATTGCTACATGTTCATAATATTATGGTAACCTCTTTCGTCTTATACAATGTTCAGTGACTTGAAACAATAAATTCTTGCGGAGAAAACCAGTTTCCCAATTGGATGTACAACCCAGCATTGTAAAAAGTAAACCCAAATATAAATTTGTCTACTAATGAACCTATACGTAATCATACAATCTGCTATTACATTTGTTGTGCGGATAATGAAAATAAATTTCCATTGTGAAACGATTACAAGCAGTAACAAATAGGTCAACCAGCAAAATTAAAATAGTGTATCCCATCAGATAATTTATCAGTTCAAGGTCACTGCATTAAAGTATTACAACTGAACAATATGAGAAAAAAATCCAAGTGCAGCAATCATGAT
The DNA here is from genome assembly GCA_004115045.4 of Sinella curviseta. Classification (NCBI taxonomy): domain Eukaryota; kingdom Metazoa; phylum Arthropoda; class Collembola; order Entomobryomorpha; family Entomobryidae; genus Sinella; species Sinella curviseta. The sequence continues at coordinate 29,945,103 of CM023202.3, read as the reverse complement.
TAAGATTTTACTGAAATGGTGCATACGGATTTCACAATTTTCTAAAAAAAATAGTAACTGAGGGATATTTTATAATTTACAACAACATTTTTCAGCTACATGTTTTCGAGATTTAAGCGTGACAATCTTTACTTCGATACTACCGCTAAAATTATGTAGAGAATGAGAATACTACTGATGTGGCGTCAGAAAGATGAAAATTATTATTGCGTCGTATAACTTGCAATGAAACTACAAGACGTTCCCAGGAAGCAATGAGGTTCAGAATAATAAAGAACAATAATTGCTTAAAAGGAATTTTTTAAAGAAGTTATGAAGTAAGGAATACGCTTAAATCATTCTTAAACTTGCTTCGCGGCCAACATACTTTACTGTGGCTGGGAAAGGAGCTAATTTAATGTTCGATCTAATATACCAACAAAATGCATACATAATATTCTGCCTCTTATTATCTCTTTAATCATGCACATCATCCCTCACAACCGAATAGATTGAAAGATGCAATGGAACGTAAAAATATGGTCAAGACATGGACAAAACAAACTGAAATTGGAGATGACAAAACTTATGTAATTCTCTTTACAATATTTTATAATGGTCATGCTTCTTTCTGATGCGTTGGTAGCAATAATAACATGCACTATTAAAAAGTGACTACAAACTGCAAACCATTCAAATGTTTCAAACCCACTCAGAACAACAAACAATGAAAAACAGTGCGCACTATATACAGTCAAATCCTTATAATACAAACACTTTCCACGGGGAAAATGATATGATCATTGTTAAAACCCATAAATTCCAAAAATATGCAACCCGTCGGCATTTTTGCTAACTAGTGAACCGAAGAAAAATAAAAGAACTCGAAAGGAAACTAAAACACATACCACAAATTGGCACTAAATTTGCTACTGCATTTCTAAGTTTACGTTAACGTTTTCCTATCTCAATTAATTTTAAACCCTCGCCGCACTGATATGAGGACCCGTTTCACCACACTGATCCCTGTGTATAATTTAAACACCCACTTCACGACTCCTGATTTTTTTCAATATTTATGATTGCTAACAACACATGATGGCGTGATCATCGTGGACATGTACATTTACTCACCAGGACTTTGTATCTCATGATATAATTAAACCTTCCGCCTGTGTATCCTATGAAAATTGCAATTGAATTGCAGCACGGCTAGTTGGTCAGTGTGCCAATACCAAATGTTACAATTCACCACTCCAGATGAATTCATTGGCTAAAACTGGAACATGTTTGGTAAGCGTTGTACGAAAAGTTGTTCGTCGCCTTGTACGCATTACTACAGTACGCGATTATAACAAGTAGTCTAGTAAACCTATACTCTGCTTTAATGCAGCGGTAACCACTGCATAACCTGTTTTTTTAATCAAACGATGTTACAAGACCGAATAAATGGGTTCCTGCTTACGCTTGTGGGAGCATGTATTCTTGTGGTGCCGTTGATATGTCGCTCATGTCTGCCTTATTTCTTATGATAATAATTAGTAATATAAAGTTCTTTAAAATATTCTTACCTTAATTCAAGTGCTATTTTTGTGGAGGCAATGACGGCTATTTTGCGGGTGGTCAGTGAGCGCCCAAGGGAGAACCGTAGAGCCAATGCTTTTGGAACATCCTCGTCGGAGAGCGCAGACGTTACCCAGGCCTGTTCGTTGGAAGCTGCGACAGATACATGGAAATAATGGTTTAGAACAATAATGTAAATGCTATTAATATAAATTCGATATGTACAATGCTGGAAACTAACAAAAAATCTCAAAACATTCTTACCCAACATCATTGGGGCAAATTGCAACGACTGTTTTTAATTATGTCGAATCACTTGATTTGTAGAACGATTTGGTTTTACTTTTGCACTGTATTGTAGCTACCAGGTGTAGTTATGATTCAGTAAATTGAAGAGAGAAGGGGATAGTTTGATGAAGAATAATCAACTGATCCGCTTTCTCGGAAGGCAGCCCTATATATAGAAGATGGTTTTACGCAGGAGAAGATGCATTGTGCGGTAAACTGGGCATAATCACCACCTATCCAGCCGGACGTAACAATTTGACTCAGGAAATGACTTTAATACAACATACCTGGAGAAAATAAGTGAAGCATCGAGCAGCAACAAAAAGAAAGCCCGTGTTGTTGTTGGCCAAAATGTTAGCCAACTAGACTGTGTAACCCGTCACCGATGTGATATTACTAGATTCTAGGAATACACACGTATTTAGTTAGAACCTCATAAATTTAGTGTCTAGACGAAACTCGTGTGTGGATTGAGTTGTGAATAATATTTGTTTAAACTAAAATGAAATGTGTTTTCATCGGTGGTCCATTTTCAATTGTATGAATGGTTTTGAAGTCACTCGTCATATTCCTTTAAGTTAGTCATCAGTTACTAGTAGTGCTCTTTGGAATGAATTCAATAAGCACTCCAATACGCTTCTCATATAAAATAAATAAGACATTTTTTATTGTATTTACATTTCATTTCGTGCATGCTTGGTATATTATCATGGAACTTTTAGGATTCAATATTATTAGTATTTTAATAACCTGACAAATACAAAAACGTAATGGTTAGCTAGTAATCAAGATAATGTTTTTCTTCTGCATAGTTTGTAGCATTAGTCAACATTTTCGACTTACCGGATGCCAATATACAACTTCTACGTAAATCCCGATTTGCAGAAAAGAGCGTGAGCCCATGTCCATGGAAGCTTCTTAGTTTATAAGCTGATATTTTTTATCTAAGCCGATTTAATTGCGATGTATGAGATCGTATCTCGGCGCCCATTGTCGGTAACCCCCTTCGTGAAAGATTTTAAATGTCCGCAATTTAGCGTTTTAACTTAAAACATGTTTTAATTAAAAACAAAACAATGTATGACAGGAAGGCAGGTAAAATGTTGCTAAGTACTCTAATGTGTTGACCAGTTTTCGCTAGAAATTTGTGTCTTCTGATGATCATGTCCAGATGTAGTATGTAGTGCGGACGCGCGACATTGTTGACTTGTATATAAAGATGACATGCCGAGTAATGGTATTTATGACAGCAATGGGAGCATTAGTTTTCTCTTTTCGAATCTGCCGATTTTCCAGTAGCCAATCGTCGTACACTCCCGGCGTAAAACGGGGAGTGATGGCATATATTAAAATCCAGTTTGGTGCTGTTCTTTTCATATTAATATGCAACGCAAAAATTATCACGTTGAGGGTATAATACATGTTATGTTGTGTTTAAGAAGGCATGTATTTCAATACTATTGTTGTCTGCAATATTGGGAATGGTACCGACATTTCAAGCAAATCTAATCAATACGGTTCAGTATGCTAGTTTCGAATGATGATGATTTTCCTAACTTCATGTAATAAAGTTTACTAAATTGGATATACAGGTTGATGGTTCTAACAAATTCATTAATGCAAAATCTGGAGAAGTAAAGAACATACATTTCGATAAAAATAAAAAACAAGAACATTGCTTGCGTCTGCCTGCACATAGTAACCAACACGACTTAACCCGAGTTGGTAACTACATAAGTCGCATGTGAATCGCACACACACACACACGGACACACAAACGAGACTGGCCATGGTATAATGAAAGTGATTTGATATGTAGCGATAAGGGCTGATTATCTTAGCCATTATCTTTTTGCATATTGGTGAAACGAACCAACACAGCAGAGCATCTGCTATTTCTTGCAAGACAGAGAAGCAATGACCTGCGTACTCAACAATGATTCGGCTGAAGTCCAGAATAAAAATTGCCTGTACTAGTAACCTTGAACTACGGAGCTGTATTTTAAGTTCAACTGCAAATGTTCTATTACATGGTAGTGGATGTATATTTCCAAGTATTGATACAATAATTGCAATATAATTGCTGCACGAGTTTAAAAAATAACAACAATTGATACATCTGACCAGATTTAGTGACTCTGAATTTCTCTAAAGCACAAATGATAAATTTGGCTAACCGGCCAAATTATATGGAGGATTTTTGTGTAACTTAATTATCGTCTTCTGTGTGAAGGAGCTTCTAGCATGTTAATGAGAAATTGATGATACTTTTCGGTTCTTCTGAATTCGAAATGAGCACGAGAAAATGCGCCATCAATAAGTTGTGCAGGCATGTTCCCTGTATTAAGAATTCAAAAGAATATTTCAGCTCCCATTGCCTGTGGCGCATAGTGACTTTTAAGTTATTATGATTGATTGCTTTCAGAAAAATGTAGTCTAGTTACCTACTTCCATCCAACTGTAATTTAAGGCAAGCGCTTGGCTTCATGGTTACAAAAAGTAAAGCAAGTGAAGTTGGTGGGTTAACACGTTATTAAATGCCACAAGTTGGTTATAATGTATTTTTAAAATCTCAAGTCAAAATATATTGCCAAGCTAAAATTCGATAGCAATCAGAACTGGAAAATCCAATTTGCATTGAGCCACATCATATTCAAATTGCCCTTGTCTTGAATTAAACGGTATAATTTAAAGCGTCGCCATACTAATTTTCGCTTCATTTAGCAGATAATAATTTTTGAGATTGTTGCTCATGGGAAAGCTGAAGAAATACTTGGATACTGTGGAAATAAAACTACCCGAAAATAACTCAAACTCGCTTCTGTATTATATGGTTTCATAAATTACTACGCAGCAATCCCAGAATATGAAACAATGTAAGTAAATTGCATTAAAAAAATATAGTATTGATGCTTCACTGCAACGAGATTAAAAAACTTGCACTAACATTTTGCGTACTGGCTTTCTGTACGTCGAACGAGCAAATTATAGTGATTTCCATCCACCGCTGATTTACTTAAGTGGTACATTGTTTTCATCGCAGTACTAATTTGCTTTGAGCTCAATTAGAAACGAGACTAGGTACATGTTTCCCATGGTGGCCAGTTGAATTTGCATTGTATAGCATGTACTTTCCAATCATGCTTTCATGTTCACTTGGATGCAAAGCCGGTGACCACTCCAGTAAGTGTTAAACCCCATAATTTTGTTGGCTGCTCAGGTCAGTGTCTTTTAATGGAAAATTAATGCAGCGGCTCCACGTGTTCGTAAGTATAGTAACATACAGGGCAAAGCAACCGAGACTCGTATTTATAATTATTAGTTTTCCGATATAACAAGTTGTATATAGATTGTATACCATGTACTTGTGATTGCACATTTACTTTATAATGAAACACTGTACTCAACATTAACAAAAAACTCAATCAGTAGTGAGTGTATTGCCTGGGCATCCTACATTCATCTTTCTGATTATTGAATTGTTGATTACATGGATACTACGATTGGTGTTTCGGGAGAATCGACTGGGTGCTTGGAAAGTTTACTGGGCCTTTGGTATTTGACATTTCATGTGGGCAGAATCACACATTTTATGCAATTTGTCATTTGCAATTATTGCAAACATTATTTACGTTTTTGCATTTACAAACAATGAGATTCTTCTTTATCTCATTAGTGCAATTTTATCCCAGTATAATAAATGAAGTTCTTTGGATTTTGAAAGCACAAACATATGAATCCACATATTTAATTGCAATTTAAGTTAAATAAGAAAAACGTATGCCTCAAGAACAACTCACAGGGGACTATGTGAACTGAATTTTGTTGGGGTGTTATTGTGTTTCCTACTTCTATTGTTTCGATTTTCCCCATTACATCACAAAAGTACACTCATCAAAGTGTGTTACATCATTTGTTGTCCCTGCTACATTAATTGACTTTGTTTGGGCATAGTAACCAACTCCACGTTTACGGTGACTTTGTAAAAAAGCATTAGTTTCATGTGAACCCATGTTATTAGGAAAGAGAGAATTACGTTGGAGTAGTTTGTTATTATTATTATTTGTTATTTGGCTGGTTCATCTCTGTATAGAGATAATCTGCAGAGTGTTATTGTTATAATATCAGACTGTATGGACTGAAACATTTTAACACTTGAATAAAAAACATTCACATGCAGGCGATTTACGTTCCAGCGGTAAGGGCGAATTATTTTTGGAATCATTTACATATTGGTGAAGTAAGCAGTAAGTAACGATTTAAAAGTATTGAAATGTATACTCAACAATGGTGCTGGATCTAAACAAGAAAATAAATTGCCTGTATTATTAGTCTTTAAGTACAAATTTTTATTTTAAAGTCATTGTTGGATACAATTTGCAAAAGCTCTTATATGGTAGTGGAAGTATATTACTGACTACTGCTATTTTAATGGCAAAATAAATGCAGTTCGACTGTGAACAATGGGAAAGACTGACGAATCAAGTTGATTGGTATGCGCAAGTGGAAATAATTACGGGAAGGATTTTTGCGACTAAATTATATTGTTGTGAACGACATAAGCTTCTAGAATGTTAATGCGAAATAGATGATACTTTTAGATTTGCGGAATTCGAAATGAGCATAATAAATGCGTCATCAGTAGGCGGGCTCCCATTTTTACGTTTTTTTTTGTTTCAAAATATTCTATCCGTTCACTAAACTTGTGACCATGAGGGATTTTGATTTTTTTGTGAACGCTAATTATCAGAAAAATATAGAATTCATATATCTGATACCAGTCATCTTAATTTAACCCAAACACCTATTGCATGAATATGAACATAGTCATAGAATAGTATGACATTGTTGGATTAATGCCTTTTCGCACGTGTAAATTCAGTATGTGTTGTTAGGCTGAAAGTCAACAGCAATCAAAATTGGAGAATGTAACTTTCAGAGAGTAAAATTAGATTCGAATTTCTATACCCATGTATTAAACGGTTATAATTTAAATCGGCGCCGATCTAATTTTTTATTCATTTCGCATGTAGCAATTCTGGCAATTTTTGCTCATGCGCAAATAAGAAAAATATGTGGAAGTAAAGCTACTCAAAATAAGCCATGTAAATTGGCATTCCTTTTACATGTCTTAATAATTACCCGACATGGAAATTCTTACAAAACACACTGTATGCAACTTTCCGATGTATCACAGTTGCAAATAATATCACTGCTGTGCAGAATAAGGTAAAATAAAAAAAATATGTGTTGAGAAAAAAAGAATCTGAGGAAATACAGAGATTCAAATAATCCATGACGAGCAGAAGGCAATATATTTAAGATAGAGTTTTCTACCAGTCAGCGAGTTACGTGAAACTTTGCACGTCCGTAAGTAACTATGCAGCAAGTTCCATATAGTGAAACTATGTAAGAAACTTGCAGTAGCCTACTTGGAATATTAATGCATTTCTGTTGGGACTCTTCAATGCCATTATCAACTTGCAAGAATATTTTGCATACTTGTTCTCTGTACGTCGAACGTGCAAATTATCGTGATTTCCAGTCACAGCCAATCTGCATAAGTGATACATTGTATACTATCGCAGTACTAATTTGCTTTGAACGTCATATAAAACAAAAACTAAGTACATGGTTTCTGTCGGAGCATGTTTCGTTTGCATTTTTTATCATGTACTTTACATTTAAGTTTGATGTTGTACAGGGATACGAAAGCCACCACGAATCTGGTAACTGGTTAACCCCATAATTTTAGTGGGTGATTAGTTCAGTATCTTACAATGAGAAAATAACATTTTTTCTGCCCGAAATGCTTTAATAACACAAGTTGGTAACAGCGAACTAGCATACAAATCAGCCAAAATTCAACTTTTTGTTTATAATTTTTTAGAAATAGAAATTCAGTTTACCCTGGTAACAAGTTGCGTTTGGATTTTATTACATGTACTCTTGACCGTCCTATTATTGTTTACCGCAAAGCATCACTCAAGGCTTATAACCACTATACCGTCATGGGTAGGACTATAGCTATAGGGTTTGACACATTTTAGGTATTAACATTTGTACTAACATAAAAACGCATTATCATTTAACGACATTTGTGTTGCGGGGATTTAAACCTCTAACGAATTATGTGTTAACACTTCTGTTAGAAATTATGAATTGGCTTTTGTATTAACATTCCCACCAAGTTAGGATATGGTATCGTAAGTGTACCTTGTTAAATCATGCGACCAGAAAAATATCCGACAGTGATAAACATCACTCAGAGGGCAACATTTGTATAAACCGAAGGGCTTGCGATGGGCAACGAAACAACAGTTGACCAGTGTTGTTAAATTACTTTGCTCCTCAAGGGCCAAGCACTTGGGAATGTCAACATATTTAGGTTACTTATGATTATGCGGACGCACTTAATGTATTACTTCCTACTCTGAACATGTAATTCTTACGTGCTAATAGGAGCGTTAAGCATAACTCATGATGATTTAACAGCCACGTTAATACGTAAGTTATTAGATAATTACATCCGCTTTAACGAATCACACACGTATTTATGGGTTACAAATGATTCAATTTAGAATGCGTCAAACCCGATTGGTATAATCCTACCAATGCAAAAAAGTAGATATGGGCTTGCAATCAAACCAACCTAAACTCCTCTACACAATTATTGACTTCTGGACTACCTTGATACTCCGCTGGATCGTATGGGAGCATTGACTTGGTTCCGTGGTAGGTGACTGGATTAATGACATTTCATTCTAGCATGTTCGCATATTTTATGCACTAGTTCATGCAAACACTTCTTCGATATGTTCTATTTGCATCGTTGACATTAATGAGTTATTAATATTATTTTTTGCAGTTTGCTTCAACGTCATGGCCAGTTTCGTATTGAGAAATCTGCAGTTCATGGCAGTTGATGAATTTATAGTCAATCTTTGATCTAGACAAATGATGCATATTAAAAATATGTAATTTATTTGGAGTCACAGAAGAGATATGTGGCGTCTACAGGAAATAAAATGTAATTATTGGCAATGTATTCTCTCCATTTGTCTAACGAATAAGGTAAGAGTTCCCAGTAGTTTTGAAATCACAAAGATTTCTGACATCTTTCACTTCGCCGTCATTTCGAATTTTGTATAGTGCCGTCCACCACCACCACCAATCATCAATGAGTGTTAGTTCCAAGCGCTTATCCTGTATGCACGCAGCATTCATGTATTATTTTATTGCTTCCATCTCACCTTACTCAAGACAGATCCCTTCAGCATTGTTTATAACCACACCATATTATCCGCTCACCATCTTCATGTAGTTTTCATCAGAAACATTTGATAAAAAATATATTAATTATATAACTTTTCTTCTCCAAATGAAAAACAATGTGTTAATGTGTGCCTCAGTGCACCATAGGCATATATCAGTAATATTTAAATACTAGATTTATGCATTGAAAGATGACGTCGGCACGCGGAACTAATAATGAACTCTTCTGTTTGAGAAGCATTGACAACTTAAATGGAAGATGAAATTGGTCAGGAACGGCAATTCCAATACTTGATGAAAACGGATCATATTCATCTGTGACATCACGGGATGTGGAATGTATAATCCTTACAGTTTATTTGTTACAAGAAAATCCAGGCACCATAATTTACACTCATTACTTATTCAACAAAGACCCTTGACACAATCGAAATGAATAACAAAATAATATTTGTTCCTAAATAACATTTTGCGTGCTGACGATGAAGTTCCTATTACCGTAAGAGAACTATAAAATGAAATACTGTGATGTTAAAAGTTAGTACATTATGCTTGTTGTGCTGGATAGAATTGCCGGCATTATATTTTATGACACTGCAACCGTAATTGAAACTTTTGTGTCACTATAAATGCACTTCATGTATGTATAGCGAATAAAGAAGTGGAGTAGAAAGTATACGAGCGGAGAAAAAAATACAAATTACCAAAGGTTGCTTTTCTGTTACTATGTGGCATCTCCAGATTTAAGAAGCGATGCATGTAAATTGCAGTATCCAGCTTGAATTTTTAATGAATTACTGATTAGCGAGAACAAAATTATTATGAACTTGCAGAAACATTTTTGCATACTTGCTTTGTGTGCGTCAAATGTACAAATTATAGTGGTTTGCAGACACTAGCAATTTATAACAAATGCTACATTGTATTTGACGCAGTACTAATTTGATATTTATGCAAATCTACAGAATTGCAGCAACTATGCTATGTAGTAGCACGTTACATTAGCATTCTTTCTTATTGATTTTCCGTTCCACTTGTAATGTGTACTTACAATGAGATGAGTAACCCACCCAAAATCTTGTAAATGTTAAAACCCATAATTCTACTGGCTGCGTCGATCTGCAAGCCAAAATGAAAGGTTAATGAAACTTCTCCTCGTGTTGGTAATGATTCACTATAACACTGGAACGAGTTACAGCGAGTAGGTAACAAAGCCATCACAACCCGTCATACTAATTATTAGTTTTCACTGGCAACCAGTTGAATTTACGTGGAGTAGTATTACTTTCAATTGCAAAATTACAATGTACTGGAATACATCACTAACCACTACCTATCACACTACCAGCATTCATCATAATTTGAGTAACTACGTGGCAAAAAGCAGGTCAAGATATTGAAATTAAAAGGTTATTGGCACAGGTGCGCAAGCCGCGGCCAGTCGGCAGGCAACTTGAATTCGTCCATTACATTGTTTATAACCTTGATATTACACTACAAGGGTACACGTGTTGTAGAAGCATTGACTTTCTGCTGCCCTAAGTGACTGTTATTAATGGCATTTAATTTTTGCATGTACTATGTATGTACTTGTTGGCCTGAACTAGTTAGTATTTTCGAATTTTCCCCGAAATGAGTCTAATGAATTTTGGCATTAATCACATAGTAAACGCATTAATCACGTTTTAGAAAAAATTCACTTACTATGGTCTACATTTTTAACTCCGAATTTCAGTGTCTGCTGCCTGCTTACCAGGCTATGAACATATTTATTAGGCTAGTCGATAAATATTTCATTATGAAAAAGAAAGCTGTGTAATAAAAAAAATGTGTATGTTGTTACCTATGAACACGTTACATGTGTATGCAGTGGTTGTTTAAGTCAATGTAAGATAATGTGAACACGTTTAGATCGGCCAATTTACTCATTAGCTACGCATTTATTTTAAGCCATTACATCTCAACCCATGACAGTATGTGAAGACGAAAATTCCTACGGCACTAAACTCGCCACTTTGTGGATCATTTTAGTTTTTTTCTTTAGCTTACAAACAAATTTCGTTGAGTACCTAACAGGATTTTGTGAAAGGATAATGTGAGAGTTATCGGTATAGTCTTCTTAACTGACGCCACCGGTGCCTCTGCTTTATCAACGAATTTTAAGATAACATTATATCTTATAAAGCGTGGGCGTTCTAGGGTAGCTACACAGTTAAAGTGATGTCAAATACTGTGTATATTTTCATTTGTTAGGCTACTGGTGTTGTGAGTATCAAGCGTTTAGAACCTGCAACGGTCCAATCACCCTCATAATTCATATGTTAATAATCTCTTGGGGACCACCAGCTATGAAATAAGCAAATGTACTAGATTTTTGGCAAATCGTGATTTTTATCTGAGAATGATGATACTGTAATTTACATCTGTTTGCTATGCAGTAAACTTCATTAGAAGCAGAAGGAAACTAATAACAGTGTTGATACAAAGTAAGTTTAGCTTTGTATATGTTTCAAACGGTGTGAGTCATTGGTATGTTTTCAATGTACACTTATAGTGCATGGTAAAGCACAGAAAAAAACTAAGCAATGGCGGAATTAAAATTTACCTGAATGACAAGAAATCGTAATATTCATGCATCACTATGCGGGGACTCCATATTGGGGTACATGGAACAATGAAATTGAAACTTGGACTATTAATGCATCTTTGCGGTGTGATAACACATTTACAAATTACTGGCAAAAACATTTTTGCATGTCGAACGTATAAATTATTGTGGGTTCCAAGCGTCACCAGTTTGCATTCATTTTACATGATATTCAGCGAGTAAAAATTTTGACTCGCCCAAGTTGTAGCAGGCTACCAGAAAACGCAGCCGAAATTCCTCGTTATAATTATTTGCTTTCCCTGGTAGCAAGTTGTTATTATAATGTGCAGCAAGTGCATTTGATCGCATTATTATATTATTGTGCTCTTAAATACATCACCAACCATCACAATACCATCACTCATCGTAATATGAGTAACTACTCGGCTCAAAGCAGGTCAGTAAGCAAAAAAAATGCAACTTTATCTTGCACTCACACATATATAGCAAAACAGGTTCTCAAGTGACAGCGCGTGTACAGACTATGACACATAAATACATCTATCCATTTATTGCACTGGAGATAACTTCGGCATTCCACTTGATGGATTGGGAGCACTGACTTGGTGTTTTTAGGTGACAGGAGTTTTGGTATACGGCAATTTAATTGAACTATTTCGCATATTTTGTGCACTAATTCCGGTGACTGTGTTACAACTTATCTTCGGTAGGCGTTCCACTACGTTTTCTGCATCAATCAGTGAGTGTAAAAAAATTTTGTTGTATTTATGCGAAAAATAGGTATCATTTTGTAAATTTTCCTTGAAATTGATATTAAGATGCAATTTTTTTAAAATAACTGATTTCATTTTTTGTTTTATTGAGGAACAAGCAAGGAGAGCGCAGCTGCTGTTATAGCCTCCTATGAAATGCCTGTGAAAAACAGAAATGCAAACGATGATGACTGATAACTAAGCCTTTTTACTTTGACGTTTCAGCCTTTCCATGTTGAAACTGATTACAGCTACATGTTTTTAACAAATGGGATATTTGGTTCCAAAATGTTGACTTATGTGAGTATGAGGGCCATTGTCTACCTATTATCCACTTAGATATCGCATTCACGCATTTCAGTGATATAATTTTATGGAAAATTCTAATGTAATGTCATATTTTTATGGATTACCATGCAGATGCAAAATACAGAGAAGCTCGTGCAATAACTTGCTTTTGGTACTAAAATGGAATTTGTCTTCAAAATAGGAATCCGCAAGAAAAACGCCGGCATCCAAAATGGGATTCTGGGTGATGGAAAGTGGAACATGTAGTACGTCAAAGCTACTCGCTGGTTTTTAATAATCAAACTTCAACTTTTTCGGTCGATTTGTAAGCTTCATTGTATTTATTCTTTTTATTCATTGACCTTATGGCCCCAGAAATTTTGAAAAAAGGTTAGCTTATATCATTTTTTGTTCCAGAGTCAGTCTCCAGCATTGACATCAGTGGAGAAATTTCAATTACGTCATCATGTATGGCTATGTCAATTGTCTGTGACAATGGTTCCAAATCATACAGTAATATATTATTTGAGACGACATCATCCATTTGTCACCTCCAGAACGAAATCTCAAGATGTACCTCATTTAAAATTACAGTAAACCATTTATAAATTATAAATATAAACTCATATAATTGTATCTCTGTATCTTATGCAGTTTTGTATCTTGGTCATGAACTTAGCAAAAGCTTTCACCCTGCTGGACAGTGTAGTACACATCGTTTATTAATTTCAATTGCTTTCATATGACCGTCTTTTTCATTTTCAGTCTGTTTTTTTATTTTCAATTCAGGAAAGCCCACAAGAGAAAGTCCTTAGAACACATTTGTTCCCAACTAAGCGTAGCTTCGTACGTGCTGCGAACTGAGCCATCTGTTGTATCCTAGAAAGAAATTATGTGATTATAAAAACCAATGCATCATATCTCGGTATTCTATGGTACTATTATCTTTATTGTATGACAAAGGTGCTCTAGTGACAATCTCCCGGGTAACTTGAAATATAATGCATGGCATTGTCGATTATGCATGAAACTGTCCGAGTCCAGGGGGACAAATACAAGGAAAAGACGATTTGAAGTATCGCTTGACTTATTTAGCCTCGATTTCAAAAAATGGCTTGGTGACCAAGTTAGTAACGTGTCAACCTTTTTGTAATGACGGTTTTCAAATTCAATCCGAGGTGGGGGAGGATATAATAGTTTTTACTAATTTTTTAATGATTTTTTATGCGTTAATTACATTTTAAATTATGTAGATGAAACTATTTGAAACCTTGCGGACATCATGAATAATTTTTGAAAGGAATTCTTGTGCTGTAAAGTGATTTTTAGGTGCCTTGTACACTTATAAAATTGAGAGAGATACATAAAAAAATTTGCACAATGTCCGCTACATCTCAAATAGTACTATCGACAAATTGTAGAATGTAATTAACGCATAAAAAATCATTAAAAAATTAGCAAAAACTATTATATCCTCCCCCACCTCGGATTGAATTCGAAAACCGTCATTACAAAAAGGTTGACACGTTACCAACTTGGTCACCAAGCCATTTTTTGAAATCGAGGCTAAATAAGTCAAGCGACACTTCAAATCGTCTTTTCCTTGCATTTGTCCCCCTGGACTCGGACAGTTTCATGCATAATCGACAATAGTTGTGACAACACTGTGATTACTGATGCCGTCTTCGTGACAACTTTAATTTCCACATTAGTTTCCATTTTAGATTTCTGAATTAAAAACATTATTTCCAATTCGTGATTCGTGACACATTTTGTAAAGTTAACATCTAACCACCATGATTTTATTGATTTTCTTGAGACACGGATTATGTGAAATAAAAAATGGTGATGGTAATTTTATGTAATAAATTAACTAGTTGATTAAAATTTGTCGCTGTGTGTGATGCTTTACCTGATTGCAAGGTTTTCGAAATAGATGGGAAATTATTAGGAAATTAGTGGATTTTTATGCTTTAGGCAGGAAAATGAGTATCAAAAATTCATACAAATTTTCACTTTATATTGAGACGTTGTTAAAAATTTCCTTCAAACTATTACAATTACAAGTGTAGATATTGAATGTAAACGTTTGCAAACTTGTGTACTGAATTGCCGAATAAATAATGCTGTGACAAACTTCAACGCATTTCTGATCACAGTATCTAGACATTTCAATAGAGTATACAGAGATATAATACAGGCACAAAAAACACAAATATTAAAATTATGTTGCATAAATTTTCCATGCAGTGCATTCCAGCCGAACTAAGTTCGTGTAACAACATGGCACCACAGACAAATAACATCATTGACAAACGAATTTGAAACTAAGAATACGTTTGATCAGTAAATTTAAGCTTAGGTTTGGCGTGAACACGCGTTTGAATAACAATGTTAAAGGCATCTTTAAAATTTCTTTCATTTGGTTTTGACAAAATAATATAGGTAAAAATAAATTAAAAAACTATTTTCTCTGCTGGGACTAGAACAAATATCGATTACGTGATACATAACCTAGTCGTATTGTACTTATTTCCTCTAGTTCAATGTCTATTGATTTTAGTGCTGCAAAAAATCAATATTCCTCATTATATATCAAACAGCTAGTACTACAATAAGCCAGTGATAAAGTTGTACACATTTGAGTGTCGTGTGGAGAGCTAAGAGCCACTATAACTCATTAGTGGCATAAGATCATATGAGTTTCGTTCGACAGGCCATGATGATAATGACAATTATGACGCCGCCCCAAATCGTTCCAGAAAAGATTTATCCTCAATACATATTAATTTTAATGCAGGCACACAGTGAATTATTGATTTTTGTACAGTTTTGCATCCTCCATGTGTGGTTAAGTGGCAATTCAAACCTTCATACCGATTTTAATATATGAAATCGATCATCAAAACACATGCCTTGGAACCATGTATAGGAAGCAAAAAATTGACATATTTCACAAATTTCCAAAATGACAAATTATCTGCAAAAATTGAACATAAAATAATTATATGACAATGTGCTTGATGAGACGATAAGTTTATGGTGGTATTGTTTCGAAACGAATTTCTGAATCCACAATGATCATATTACTGACGTTTGATTCAACTGTTGAAACTTTTAACAACTGCAATAAAGCCTTCTGTCTTTTTGATACGCTAATGAAAAACCGCTTGGAGTACAACTTTGTATTGTGATACGCTGCTCTGAGAAATTGCAATATTAATGTCATTAGCCTAATTGCACATACTTCCTTATAGAATGTTATCACCGCTAATGAGGACCCAATAGCAAATATGACAAATATGACTACACTGTTTCCTTTCAAAGAGGCACTATGTGGTGTTTGGATATCTGATTGCCTAAATGGGCCAGAATTCATCTTTGCAAAAAGTTGGAAGCCATGTAATAATTCCAGAACCTTGAAGATTTCGAATCATCTCGAGAATATATGCTGGACTGTAACCCTCCATTCCCAGACCAATACCAATGTTGCTGTATACCTCAGAGCTGATTGAAACTAAACTCGCATCTTTGGCTTTAATGTTTTTGGTAAACTCATTGCATTCATCTTCGGGCAAAACCACAGCAACCTTGTTGCAGGATGACAACACTGGTGCGTAAAGGTTTCGCTCCCTTTCCCAAATAAAATTAATTACTGTGTCTTGAAACGATTTTGGAATTAAGAATCCGAACGGTAATTTTCGAATATCTCATAAGGGAACTAATGCACGAGAAAGGTTCATCAACTGAATAGGAACAGTCGGATGCATTTTAGATATTTTACTTAAATTTCGAAGCATTTTTGTTTCCATTATGCCTATGGCCTCGGACTCGTATTTTTCCAGGATTGTCAGCACTTCCGTTTTAGCTGTCATAGCTTCAAATGCGTCATCGTTTCTGGTAAGCCTGAACGAATGAGCATCCAGATGAAGCGAGTGATGCCGTGCTAAAAATTCAAATATCTCGACTAGGTCAATCCTGACATTGTCAATTCCGCTAAAGATTGTGAAATTATCAGTGGTCAATTGTTCCAGTGTTTCGTATAGAAGGGGCAACCTATTTGTTATCATGTTGTAGACGTTTGTGTTTTTATATGCGTTGCTGATTACAATGCCGCTTAAAAGAAAGCCGGACAGCAACCGGCGTAGAGGCTTATTATTTGTAACCTTTGATGGGAAGGGGTCTCCTTGTTCCAATAGGACCTTCAATAGGCTGAAAATATTGTCTGTCCATTTCAAACACAAAGTAATCTCATAAAACCGGTTCCAGTATGGTCGCGATAGAGCAAATACCACTACGTAAATGGATATTCCAACCGACAGCCAAACAAATATATCATAAACTTTAACCAACTCGTCAAACGGAAATCGTTTTACTCCACGTTGACCACAGGCAACAAATCGAAGCCTACTCAACGGGCTTGCAATGTGAATGTGGAACTTGGAATGTAGCATTAAATCTGGGACGAGGGAAATTGTCCATTTTAATTCTAAAGTCGATTCTTTAACGTGAATATATTGTGCACGTCCCTTGCGACCATCTTTGCACTCGCTGTATTCGTCCCGCAGGAATGTATTGTTTCGCATGACAGTAAAAATTATATCCAGTACCGATTGGAATAATCTATCATTTCTATCGGTCTTGAAGTTTGTTTTAAAACTCGGGACATTAGTCTCGAAATGTTGACATGTTTTTGCGTATTCCGAAAGTCTAATAATGAACCTCTCCCAAGTCGAAGGATCATGGCCAATTCTTGGAATCCAGAATCCTTTCCATGGGACGAATAAGTTGCTTGATCCCATTATCTCGGCAGCGACATTGTCGAAGGAATTGACCATACTAAAGTGTTTAAAATGAATGCCTCTTTCGCAGCGACACGGATTGATCAAGCTTATTGTTGACACCCTTGGCTTTCCGTTACCCTGTGCCAGGAGAATGAATGTGTCGTGACGAAGCGATGGGGAATAGCCATCATCATAGAATTGATTTCATGTCGTCTGTTTAATCCACGATTGTAATTGCCATGGCTGGTACACAGGGAGTGATTCCTCTGTAAGTAGAATGTGAGTTATTGGTGTTGTGGGTATGGTTGTGATTTCCTTCTTGATGCCAGGATATCTAAAAATTCTTGTGTCGGCTAGCTTCTCCAATTCCAGTACGTAATTCGGTGGATACAGCGCAATGTTTAGTACTCGTCGCCATGGCCTAGATGACGACGAGAAATTGAAAATATTAATTGTGAAACAAATGTCTTTGGGACTGCTTACATCCGCCTGGTTGACAAAGTATTTGGACGAACTGCATGTGTAATTATCGAATTCGCCTGAAGAGTTGACAAAGATTGAAATGGACTTGGGAGCCCAAACCAGATGTGGAGGTGTTACAAGGTTAAATACTTTCATGACTGGGACAGGACTTCGTGTTATTATTGGGAACGCGGTATGTTTTATATCCAAATTTTGAAAGTTGGTCAACACAACCAAACGGTTTTGCAGGAGGAAGCGACTGACCAGCTCGTTCAGATATTCCACAGAATTTGGAACCCTGTGAGCCGGGTATCTGTACTTCTTCTCCATAAACATCAAGCGGTGTCGATTTAGATATGGGCTTCCCGGATTTTCTAGCGTCCGGAAGGAATATGTTCTGCAGTGAACAAAAGGAGCTACAAATGTGACGTAAAAGAACAGATACGTAATTTTCACGACAAACATGCTTTTCAAAAAGTTGCAGGATAAATTAGCATTAAAAGGCTGGAAATTTTTAAGACTTAATATGTAGACGTTCGATCGGGACTATTTTACAACCATATGCTTTCTCCACTGCCGACACATAAGTATATGGAATGTGAGATTATCAAAGTGAATGCCAGAACGGTAGCAATTGTAATCGGCGCACTAGTTGGAACGTTCTACCTAACGACTTTTATGAAAGTCTGCACGTAATACAATTTTCAAAATTAAAATGTGGGCGTCCCATATTTCGCCAACATTTGCGCTGACGTATGCTGGTAAGATTTCAGCATGAACTGGTAATTCACGGGTAATGTAGTCGATAAGCCTTTATAGATAGGCTTTGGAAATACCTACTATAGAAATATGTTTCGACAGTTTATGAGCGTCAAAGCATTGCGAGGATGTGAGAATTAAACCTAAAGGTAATTTATGAAAGTCGTGGACACCATGCAGATTGCGGCTTATATTTTCGTCCTTTCATGATGTAAATTGAATAGCATCTAGTAGTATTTTCGATTGTATTGAAATATGTACTTTGACATGTCGTACATTAACAAGAAAGTAAATCAAATCCATACTGATAATATACGTACGAGGTATATTATTTGTTGTCATTATAAAGTGACATATTTAGACGCGTATATTGTTTTTATGACAAATATTGGCAGAAACATTTGATTACATTATGTAGTTACTCTTAAAATTGTTATTTTCCCCACTATGTTGATTTTTCACCAACAATTTTCTCCGGATGCCATCCGCGCATCCGCTTGTCTTTTCCATGCCTGGGTAATGCATACACCTACTCTAAATCGAGAATAGTTTAATTATTTAAGTGGAATGGATAAAAATCGGGTAGCTACGTTACGTCCACGGCTACCACGGTAAAATTAACATTGGACAAGTATGCCACGAGTTCTCGACACATGGATCAGTGTATGTATAAGATTTGATATATCGCATCTTAAAATATTTGCACCCTAAATTTATGGAACAATTTTGCGTAAACAAAGAATATTCGGACCGTTCCGCATTTTTTCAATAGAAATAATATTTCATAGATTTGCAAATTAATATACAATGTTGCAAGTCTCATAGTTGAAGATGCAATAAAATATCATTTATTTGAGATAGAACCTTCAAGCCGTGACAAATAAATGCTGGCCTTGCAAAATATAATTTGGTAAGTCATGTAAACTGGGTCATTACATGGATACATAAAATACTTTATGGCCGAATATTTGCATTTTTCGAGTATGTTGCAATTGGCTTGTAAAATATGCCTATTTTTTCAGAATTCATTAAACCTTTCCTCGATAAGTGTGCCAAGATTTCATGTACAAAATCCTTGACATGTGTTTATTCATGTGGCACATTGAATTGTACGCTTTCAAAACATATTGTAGCCAGTTGCCCAACCACCGGGGATAGTATTTAACAAATGATGCGCATGTTCGGTAAATGTAGACAATAATCTGAAAAATGCAGGAAGTATTTTCAATAAGGAAGCAGATGAGGGCCGCTCCCATGCAATAAAACAAAAGCAAAAATATGGTCGATACATTTCCTTTTAGATTTGGTGGCTTCAACGAAGTATCTTTCAGAGTCGGAGTAAAACGGTTTTTCTCACGAATGAAAATCGACCACCAGTCCCAAATTCCCGAAACTATAATACCTTGCATCCTCTTAATAACGTTTGGATGGACATTTCCGGAAATGGAGAACCCAATGGAAAGGTTGAAATATGATTCCTTGCCGACGTGTATAGTATAGTTTGGGTGAGATCGATACAACTTCACGGCGTACTCTTTTGCCAAGTACGTTGGTAGGAGCAATGCGGATCTGTTGCAGTCTTCCAAATGCTTCCGTGATAAATTTGTATAGACGCCAAACAGCTTCGCACGTGCTTTTGACCTGCTTTCAATCTCTTCAAAACTTTTACAAAGATTGAGCCACTCTCTCGGATTTTTTTGAAACAGTTGTTTGATTATTGAAATACCGTGCAAATGTAAAGATGAATTTTGCCGTAAATGCCACAGAGACGAGGTCTCCATGCCAGATGCTCGTAGGAGTGTGAACCATTCAACTATTTCTGATTTAAGTTGAAAGTTGTTGGGCAATATAACAACTTTCTCAGGTAAAAGTGGATAGTGCTTAATGCCTGGACTAATGAGCTCGTGTGGAGATTTTTGGAATATAGTGGACGTCCAGTTCCGAAATGCATCCGACGAATCGAGTGAATCCAATCGCGCATACATATAAATATATGTGGGTCGTGTGAGAATAGTGAACCGATCCTTCACTAGCTCAGCAAACTTGGTATACGGCACCACAAATCTTGGCAATAGCATGTTATAAACGTTGTTACTTTTAAATCCATTGCTTACAACAATTCCTGCCAGTAGCATAGCGGACAGTGCAAATCTAAAATTCATATTTCGGCAAGCAGCAGATTGATAGGGATCACCCTGTTCCAGTAACAATTTTAAAGTTGAGAACAAATGAATTATCCGGGAACTGTTGGTAGCCCATTGGTTGTGAATCTCGGCAGACAGCAGTGACATCAGCAAATACGCCCACCCAAACGTTTACATGATACACCCCAAATAACTCTGATAATCCAAAAGAGTGAACCAACTTTCCACTTCCGCAACTAACGAATGCCAAGTTTTGTGTCTGATCCATGTAGGTTAGTCGGAATGTTGTGGATACAAAGTTTTCGACTACGTGGGCTATTAAATACAGATCCGCCTTTTGATAACTTCGAACGATGTCAACAATGGACTTCCCTGTGTGGCAGTATTTATTACCAAAAGAATCAAATGTAATTGTTGCATTCGATATTATATCTAGAAGCATCGATGATATTCCGTGGAAGAAAATGTCCCTTGTACTAGAGGTTCCATATTTTTTGGAGTCAGTTTTCCGACCGAACAGTGTGGTGATGAGCATTTTATTACTGCATCTTCCCATGCTGCTACGAAAGGCAAACATTTGTTCCAGTGCCTTCCGGTCCAGTAGCACATTCCATACAACTGCCTTTTCCATTTGACCTGATGCAGAGAAATGTTGAATATCAGACAAACTAACCAATGTGTATTCCAATGACATAGCGTATGGGTAGTATTCTTTGCGATTTGTCGATATTCGACTGATACTATGTTTTCCTTCATTTGCATTTCCTAATGTTATTATAAAGATCCCGTTGTGATTTGTGTGGTCAAATATAGGGATGAAAATAGATGGATATTTCCGAGCCACATATATGTCGAGAAAATCCTTCAAGCTGTCATTGATGGGCGGCACGTTTTCATGATTGACAAATAAGTACAGTTTTGATGTTGTTGACAATATTGGTCGATTGGATCTAACACCAATTTCACTGTCCACATCATATTTAAAACTCATTGGATATAATATCCTTCCCCTGGTCATAAAGGAAGGAGGAATTTGTATCTCGATATGAACCTCGCACTTCCACGGTTTTGTTTTCAACGCATAATCCAGAACGTTCAGACTGACGCAAAGATCAGTGCTGACAAACCCTTTCTGGAAATGTTTTGTCCCGTAATACTTTGATAGTTCACAATCTAATTTGCCTCGGTTGTACCAAGTGATATTTCGGTGAGCACGGCTATCCGCGAAAGGAACCCACAACGCAGCGTACCTCCAATCCGAGTAGTCTGGGTTTTTGTCCTCAAGGACAACAAGATGTGGTCTTCTTTGCACTGCAGCGGCACTTGGAGAACCGATGTCAACATTATGAAAATTATCCACAACTATGTGACAATTTGTTTTCTCAAACAAATTGAGGAGAAATGAAATGTCATAGTAATGATCCCTCACGGTGCTTGAATTTCTTAACGAGTCTCTGGCTCGGTAGAAGAACCATCTTATTGATGAATCCGAAAATTGACGTATTGGAAAAACTTCCAGTGGTATAATCGAAAAGTTTGTGGGGAAAGCCATAGTTGATCCATTTTTGAGGAATAATTTTGCATGCGTGATGATTGCTAAAAGCATCAAAGTGATCCACGAAACACTCATGTTTCTCTGTGATAAAACCAATTGTAGTGTCCACTTATTGATGACACAAATATATCTGTGACTCTAATTCCAGGGTGAGTCATCAGGGCTGGCGACGAAGTTTACGAAGGACCAGGCTGATAGGTTAGCCAAACCGTCAAAGTTTTAAAATATGTGAACTGTAAAAAAGGATGATGCTGGTGGTGGTGGTGTGATCAGTTTGATTTGTATGTTTAAAAATGATATTATCTGGCTGGGAATTGACACTGGATAAAAACAGATGCGATGATGATTAAAATAAATGATGTGATAAAATACTGGCTGAATTACTATTTAAAAATACAAGGAAAATTTAATCAGTCAAAAAATGTAATCTCTGCACACGGAGAATGTGATGCGCAGCTTGCTTCTTGAGTAATGGGCCACGAGAAAGATGTGGCATTATGCTTTATAGTATTTTTTGTAGGTAATAACAAGTAGAAAATGAAAAGAAGCTTCTGGACGCTTGGGTTCCTATCTTGGAAGAAAAGCTACTTTAGACATGTAGTAAAAACTTCCACGCTATTTTAGATTGTTTTACACGAGTAAACTTAAATGAATACAGTAATATTAAGAATACAAACTGTCATATTCACTTAAACTTAACATTATGAGGTATGCTTTACAAGGTACATTGAACTCTTGATATGATTGGTTGAAATAACAGACTAAAATTGACAAAGAATGAAGCTTACTTAGGTATGTATAAAAAACTTGATTAGGTATGTATAAAACTTAAAAAAAGGTATAAAAACATGACTACGGAATGAACACTCATGTTTTTCTGTGATAAAACCAATTGTAGTGTCCACTTATTGATGACACAAATATATCTGTGACTCTAATTCCAGGGTGAGTCATCAGGGCTGGCGACGAAACGGTGCTTCTTATGGCTTGTCAAACTCTTATACGACTACATGTGGAAATTTTTAGAAATTGCCCTTACCTTTGTTAGCTTGCCGAGTAAAAATCATTGCCATGATTAAAATATGAACCATATCCCAGTATATACTCCTCATTAATATTGACACCAGCACTAATATTTCGGGTACATACAACCATTAAAATAATTAGAACCCTTATCTAACGGTTATGTGACGCGGTAATAATTGATTTTTCCCCTATGTGTAAGCTTAATGCTGTAGAACGTGTTAACGGTGTGGCATACCACACTATTATATACAACTGTAATATAAGATACTCAAATTCTATCGTATTTCTCATCAATTTCATACCGATAATATCCATTTGATAACCTCAACGCTGCTTTTAATGATGTCATTTTGCTGAAAAATAGTTGCCAAGACGCTAGACAATGTCTTGTCTTGCTTTCATTCGGAATACATGAATACTTATTTCCATTATCCCACGCACCGCTCCGTTTCAATGCATTGTTTTGTTTTTAGATTGAAACTACTCTGCCACGAACACTAATAGTAATTGGATATCGCAGAACAAGATCTCGCATGGAAATCACGCTCACATAACGTGTTCCCCAGAAAATTGCAATTCTGTACTGCTCTTCCTGTTTTGTCGATACTTTTCTTTATCACCAACATCTTAGAACGGAATGTGCTTGTGGAATAATTGTTCTTATGTAACATTTAATTTATGGCACATGAAGTCCTTTCGAGAACCTTTGTGGATTATTGATGCAAAACTAAAAATTAGTCCTACCATCGATGACGGAACCACGTATCCTTACGTGTGCTTTACTTCTGCATTGGACTTGCTGAATTAACGATGCAGATATTTTTTTAATTGATTTTTAAAATTTTATAAACATGCCACGCACATTATGTGTTACATTGTTATTTTGCGTTTTTTATCCTCACAATAAAAGTAAGTAACAATTGATTAGATTACAAGCAATATGCCTTCTCAAATGCTTTGACGTCGTCATAAAATCCCATTTGTTCTGATAAATCACATTGGTGCTGAATTACAAATTTGAATTTATGTCGTAACGCAAACGCATTCATTTCGCATCAAACTTTAGCTTTAAACACTGACTTTTTAGCGAATTGTATTGTTGAGGTGATTGTTACAAAAGTCGGAGAAACAGAGGCAGACAAACATGGGACGCTCCATATCCCCTTCTCCATGAACCAAGTGACACCCAGGTCCCCTTTCCTGTTCCCGTTTATTCAGCGGTGCACATTACCTGGCCACCATCTCACCTGCCTTTACAGCAACAGATTCCTCGAAACAGGCCAATTTTTCATTGAGATTCCGGGGATTTCCACACAGCTCGTGAAAACCAATGCCAGAGACCACGCACTTGGACGCTTCTCCATCTGCTCCAACGTTGCAATAATTATGGTAACATCTCACTAAGGACAAATATTATTAATGTTATGAAGAAAAGTGTTTTCAACATTTTTAATTCGAGACTATATTTGGATCTAATTTCAACTTACGTGACAATGCAATGTCAGCTTGAATAAATAAATATAAAAATAAAAATTGAAGAAGATGCACTGGTGTCGGCTTCATGTTGACTTATCATTCAATTTTTTTTCAATTTCAATCAATATCTTGTCACGTTTGCTCCTATGTTGAACCAAACTCTTTAGAATGAGACGCAAAACCAATGTTACTCACTCTGTAGCAAAGTGAAAACTAATGATGGTTGCATTTTGTGCAAGTCATACATATTATACGCGATTGGATATCACACCATAGCGTTCCGGTTGGGAAGAAATGGGGTTACTTGGTCCATGGACCAAAAAAAGGTAATCTTACATTCTGGATATAGGAGTACAATATATTTTAATATGTTTAGTATTTTATGTAACTCTTCCCACCTAAGGATGCAATTGTATATTCTTAACACTCAATCTGGACGAAATAAGAAAAGCGCACATTACATAAATGAGAACCGGTTTGGGCTGGCTTTTCCCCAGCGCCTCCAACTTTGAGAATGTAGCTTCCCCCACCGAGCTTAGTTTTCCAAAATTGTGTGTTATTGTTCTTCATGAACTGGAGGGGCATCCACTACTTCAGCTTGTAGGTATGTCCAGCTCACTTCCGCCGTTCGTCCTCGAAGTTCAAAGTAACACATGGGAAGCATCGAAAACTTCATATTTCGATGGAATCAGTCATGATCAGCTTCAAATTCACGGCTATGTAAACAAAATGTACGAATCGGATATCTGGACATTAATGCCTACACTGGTTGAGTTCAACTTTGTTCACCGCGATCCACGTAAATGTAAAAGTTACACCAGGGACGGATATCAGCGCTTTATGAAGCTCTCTTCAGACACTGCTACAATATTTGTCTGATATTTAAATTACGTGGATTCCGTCATCAGATATGCGGGCCCCTAAGTTTGCATAAGTTTATCGGATGCACATAGAATTTGGTGCCTGCCTATCGTCGCATATCTGTATATGAGTTAAAAGCATTTATACTTTTAATGTATTATTAATAAACGTTATAATCCAAATTTCAACAAACAAATAAATATGAACGTTCAAGAAGTTTTCTGAACATATGTCATTTTTGGATTGCGCCTAGTTTCATAACTGCCGTTAACGTAATTATTTAAAAGTGGAAGTGTGGTAATAAACTTCGTCAGTGTATTTAAGAAAAACTAACACAAAATAGCCGGAGTAAGAGCAAATTACGAGTAGGGACTATACTCTTAAGTATCGACGTTTTACTCCACCAGTACCACTGCCGCTGGTAATATTAATTGATGCAATAAACAATGCAATAATCGCTCCAGTCGAGCACTATCTTGCTTGAATTGGCAAAATGACTCACATTTCCGATTCTCTGGTTGCATATATCCAGCTGCTTTGCATTACTAAAATTGAAAGAAATGATGAGAAATAAACAGCGGCTGCTTTGATGATAATTCGGTAGTGCTGGGCTGTGACGTTAAGCAATGATTTCCTAATCTGCTTCGGCATTATCGCATTAGAATTAGACAGGTTGCTGTTGACGACGGCAGGGTTGACATGCTCTTTGAAAATGTATCTTCGGTGGTCACAGAGAACGCGCTTACAATAAAACTACTGGCTCATGGCTGGGCAGGAAAAATAAATTTTCGTGAGTGACGGTCAATATGCCTATCAGACAGGACTATAAGGCCAGGAAAAAGTCCGTACGAGCTTAAGGAACCATTTCCTTCTACTGTGCCTTTATACTAATTAGAGAGAAATGCAAAAATAAAACATTATGCAGACATATAGTAATCAACAATCGACATCATTATTATTCCCAAAAAGTTGAATAGAAGCTAGTATCCTTATTTTTTCAAGTTATTTCTGCTCACATTAGTTTCGTTGGAACAAGTAATAGAAACATATTATAGTTCAATGTCTATTGATTTCCTTGTAGAAAAAATCAATATTTTGTATGATATGCCGCACTTGTAATACCGCTGTTATACCTTCTAATATCCACACCAGAAATATGCATCTACATATTAGAGTGTCGTTCAATGCTGAGAGCCACTGCGCCTAATTAATTTGCGATACCGGAGCATATGTTTAGGATATTGAAATGAGTTGTTGTGGAATTACCTTATGAAAGTGGTATGACGAAAGATGAAAAATGTACTTGCATGTCTTAAATCCGTTTAACTAGCTCAGCAAATTGTATTCATTTTATTTAGTCGATCTGCACGGTTATGATGTGCAATGTAATACATTAGTATTTTTTTGTTTAAAAAATAAGATAAGGTTAGTTAACATTAATTTAAAAAACTGAAAAACAACGAGCCGGAACACGATATAGTGCGAACGATCCATCCCAAAATGGGTTCAAATGGAAGGAGTTACGACTCCGCCCCACACCATGTACGGAAATTGAATTCAGCAATACGAATTAATTCATAATGAACTGGTAGTACATATTGAATTACTCAATAATGTATTAGATTTTTCCATATTCCATGTCTCGTGAATGGAAATGAACGCCACATACACGAATGAAATTGGAATACGTTATTGCCAGTTAGAGGTACTTTAGATATGCTTACTTAGAGAGAACAGTGGAGCAAGACGCTGTTCCGGACGAATAAATACCACTGACAAATATAGTAGTCGGTTATATTGTCTTCGGCGTAATTTGCGTCTCGATTTGATTACTTGCATTGAATTCATTATGGAAATTCATATTTAATAGCTCGTAAACCATCGTGTTCTGAATTAAGCTTACGCGACCAATTTGTTAATAGTCAGTAATATTGGATATATATGAATGTTTTCTAGATACAGTATTATAATAAGCTTCATTTTTGTACTTTATGAGAGTCCATTCTTTTGTATGATACAAATGGAAGGATATTTAGTTGTTTATATTTTCCACACCAGATTTCAGGACAACGTCATATATATGTGAATATGTCCACAAAATGTATAAAGCACTAGTACAGATATTACCAATTTTTGAATCTCAGAAACTATTGTAAGGACAATTTGTTCACTGAGCGTCATAAATTACAACTAAATAAATCGATATAAATTCAGCTCACTCAGCAAAAAAACAGCAGGTCAGCATGTTTATTCTAAGAAAACGTTATCAGAATCAATGAGAAGAAAAACTGTGTATTCACTTAATAGTGTTTACATCATGAGTGTTACTACCATCCTGCTTCCAAATGGCACCAAAGAGTATGTTGTTGTCCAAGAAGGTAGATTTGGGATCATGTATGTATGTGTACTTTTCGGACAATATGGATAGTACCAGACACTTGAAATTGTATTTCAAGAGTTTTAATCGTGCTCGTCTGGTTTTGGATTTTTTGGCAGACATACCACTTGAAACATAAAATGTAATATCATACATACTGCAGATCATTATCGGAAAACAGAATGTATCATGTCGAACGTTCTCGCATACATCTAGGAAGGTTCTTCGCCTTTGCAAGGTGCTGCCGGTAACTACAAGAACTGAACGATTGTATTTAAACGAGAAAAGTTCTCACAGGAACACAAAAGTCAGCAACGTAACAATAGAAAGTATATCGCGGCGATTTATGCTTTGTTTATGTCAACGATGCTTGAAGTGAAGCTCGAATTCAGGAACACACAACCACCCAATCAGAAAACCTATGAATCACATTTCAAACACTTGTATAATCTGTTAGCATGGATATTGGTTAGCAGAGTCGACCTGGAGTGAAAATTATTTATAGAGTAGGTATGCATTGCTGCTCAATGAACAAAATTCAAATGGACGGAACCTGCAACTACTTTGGTAAAGTGAACCTGTGCAGCTGTGTTGCAGCATCTACCTGCTAAAGCAGTACACTGTATAATGTACTTCGGTATGTTGTATCTATTTATTATTGCAAGTTCATTTTACGTGCTGGAGTATTAAAGTGGAGTCGCAAAGAATGCTTTTACTATTGATATGCTACTTCAGGTGTTATAACCCTCGTTCTTCGTAACAAAAATACCAAACTATGCAACCTATATTTCTATACAGTTGTGTCACTTTTGAGAGTACCGTGTTCTTTTTTGTGTGCAATATGAGTTTTTGTAGCTAACCTGACCACAATTGTTTGTTGTTGTTGGATGGGATACAGTGAATGCAATCAGTTTGTGAATATCGGCGTTAGTATATGTATATGTTCAAGTCTATCAGTTTAACTACGGTTCAAAAATATTACGTCCCATAAAATATACCACACATTTTTCTAGCCATGTACCCTTGCACATTATGTGAACTCACATTTCCATTTAAAGGAAAACTCAGCGCACATCTACGATCAAACCATGGCAGTGTTCGTTATCAGTGTCAACTTTGCAAGAAGCCGTATACAAACAAAAGGAATTTTGAGAATCACATGCGTATCCATACCGGAGAAAGGCCCTTTCGCTGTACGTCATGCAACAAGTCATTTCATTCCAGTGTCGCGCTTCGTTCCCACTTGAGAAATCATTTAGGAGACGCTGCAAAGACGCATAAATGCGGTAAATGTGGCAAAGGTTTCGCAAGCAATTTGCGCCTCACGCAACACATGATTACCCACTCTGACGCACGGCCCTACAAATGCGAAAAATGTACTAAGGCATATTCGACCAAAGGACGTCTTACCCGGCATTTCCAATCTCACGATGGTAAGCCTGCAGCTACCTGCCAACACTGCGGAAAGCAGTTTTCAACAAACGATACTTTTCGCGCGCACGTGAAATATGTGCACTCTAATCCTGAACGTGCGCACGTGTGCGTGTTTTGCGGGAAGCGGTTTCTCGCAAGGTTGTATCTCTTTAGACATTTTCGTTCCCACATATTTGAAAAGCCGTACAATTGCGATTTGTGCGGTAAAGCGTTCTCCTCAAATGGAGACAAGTTGAGTCACATTAGACGCATGCACACCATGGAGAAACCTTATTCTTGCGATTTGTGTCGATTTTGTTCTTCCACGTACACAGAAGTTGTCAGTCATCGCAAATCGCATCAACCTAAACGATATAAGTGCCAGATGTGCGGAAAATTGTTTCGAGGGGACAATGGATTACAATATCACATTCGTAGGGCTCATAAAGTGGGACACATTTGACCAATTGAGTTGACACGGTTTCAAATAATGTCACTCAGTCAGGTGATAAAATTGTTAATATACTGTAGCTATTTGTTTTCAGAACCATCTGCAAATTTGCTTTCTATTTGCTTGTATAATGTATATGTAAAGCCGTATTTATGTTAGACGTTTTTTATATATTGTACACTACAGAAAGCTGCAACTTTATGTTTGTTCTGTACGATTTAATGGTGTTTGGAAAATTTGTAATGAATGTGTGGTCTTGCAGCAATAGTATTGCAAGTAAGAATTAAACCGTGTTTGTGACCAAAAATGCTATATGAGAGCTAAAATGTTTTATGAATGATCCAATGTACAAGATTTGACGGTAGAAACTTATTATTAGATGCGAAATAATGCAGTAACTTAACGATATAATGATATAACTGATTGTAAATTGAACAAATGACTTTGATAACGTGAAATTAATTGACAAATTATTTATCTTGATTTAACGAGAAATTAAAAAAAATCAGCAGCATACGAATGTTGGATTGATTGTATTTTCTGTTGGTTTTTAACCAAGTAGTATTATTATATTAAATATTAATTATGGCTCCAAATATATTGAAGCAATCATATTTACTTTACTCTCTTACGCCGTTAGTGTTTATTATTAATACAAGCTGTTAAGTATGTACATTACGCGGAAACTCAAGACGCAAGATTGCCGTTTCTTATTGCTTGTTAGATATTGAAGTTTGGCGTATATGAAGAATAAGGGGGTAAACGATCGGACATTCATATTAGGAATCCGCATTGCTCTAATCTTCCTCTCAAGAAAATATATTGCTTCCGTGTCTATTATGTAAATTGTGTAATTCGTACTTCAAACGGTGACAAGTTGTGTTGGTTCATGATTAATTATGTATAGCCTCAAAACTTTAGAAACGCAGTAGAAGGTCATCCATTTGTCAGTGTCATTCTTCAGTTCGTGCGACATGGACATTGACCCATCCTGGTATTGACATTTCAAAGCACAAATTGCAAACATAATCAAAATGTGTATAGTGCCAACGCAAACGGTTGTTAATAATTTTGCTACCAGTCTTGCGCTTACGTATTTAGCATTTTGTGTGATGTGTTTGCCAGCGTCCCCCAAAATCCTTCTCCAATTTGCCCCCAAATCAACTGGACGTTCTATTTGCTGCGTTTCAGCAAGCCAGTTTCACACTAAACTTTGCTCGGAAAGAACAGGATCCAAATTACAGAGAATTCCCGGATAATGATCTTGAGATACTGCTGAGGTCCGGATTAGACCGTCCCAAGCTGCACGGTGTGCCGTCGTTCTACCCCGCTTGAAAAACAATTTCGCAGGACGTGAGGCGTATTTCCATATATTCCGAAGAAATGTATTTAGCGGGTTCTGCACCGTCCATGTATCCACTAGGACACAAGAAATACCATCCTCCACGCGTAGCTGAAACCATGAATGAGTTGCTGACAACCGGAAGCGTCCGCTGCCTACCGCTCTTATCTGATGACCGCATCGCCTAAAATCTGGTCCTTCAGCGGAGTGCGTGGAAAATGGATCGATTCGCTGCGAAAATGGAAGACTTGGATGTTCTGGAACAGCTTGCTAGCCGAATTAAATTTATTATGAGTTACTCGATGGATGACAAACAACTGATTGATACAATATCGGGTGGAAGACAGGTTCAATGTGACTGGAGTTTGCGTGCTTGGAAATCTAGCCACAACCACGTCTCCTACAGTTCAAATATGGGGTATTGTAACACGAGCGGTCGCTTTGCTCTAATTCATGGTGTGTTCCCAATCGATAAGTCAACGGGGAAATGATGTTGTTTATATATTTTGAAAAGTTGGCTCGGCGAAGTCAGTGAGCGAAGTCAATGGGCAAGATTGTCGGTAGTGTAACAGAAGAGCCGCCAGCAACGTCAATTTGCCACTTTGTGCAAAGTTATAGTTAGCATTTTAATCATTTTATTTCACCGTTGTTGATGTTAAATATAAAGCGTTCAAAATAGACTCCTAATTTTTGCGTGCAATTTCCTTGTAAACTAAACTACCATCTTTCACCGTTATCACCACCATAAGCATCACACTAATTCTGAACCCGAAATTACATTAATTTGCAAAAAATATACGACAACAATTTCCAGGAAACCAGTGATCAAGTAATGAACATATCTTTGGAGAATATAGAACTAACTTTCTGCCAAAAAAACAAAAGTTTACAGGGAACGCTCTTCTTGCAATTGTATACGGTGACACCTTTGCGAAAATTTGTTAAGACCAAATTAACCCATTTCGGTATTGGAGTATATATCGTTTCCATACACACTTCTTGAGAAGAAATTAATTATATTGCGAATGTACATATTACTACAATGTGAATAAGTATATGTAAATCTGAATGCTACTTTTTCAAAGCATTCAATGTTATTAGATTAGCGTCTGTGGTACCAATCATTTTAATTTCACTTTACGGATCCGTGACCTTTTATGCCCCCTACAAAAACATATTGTCATTTGAAACATGGTTTACTTTGTTCTGTAACTTTCTACCCGTTCCAAAGGCGTTTTAGGGAGCTGATGGAAGGCGAATAATTTTATCCTATAATGGTATTTATTTTTTTCCCGAAATGCATTTGAAGAATTATAAATCAATACCACATAACGATTCATTACTTTGGAAAGCATAATAATGGTGGCATGGCATCCCGCTTAGCATGCGATAACTCTAGATTGGGATTATCATCCGCAAACTTTAACCTAGGTTTTGCATGGACGGTCTTATTTTACTTGGGCCTAGCAAACCTGAGGATTATATTACGGATTGGAATCTTTTACTTGGGCTTGACATTCCAAGGGGCATTGTCGAAAATAGAGCGAAGTGATTATATTTTCATATTATAGTCAAACATATTTACTGCTAAGGGTACTTGTGTTCGGTAATGAAACCTCATGAATAAATTCTTGTTTAATATCACCCATTCCGAGAACTTGTAAAAAGCTTTTTGTAGACCACAATGGTGAAAACAGAAATTGTATCCATACAACCTTATAAATACATTTTAATGCATTGAACCTTTTCGAGAAAAACATACTCCTCTTCAAGAAACAAAACATTCTCTCAAAAACTCACATTTCAGATATCTAAAGGGTGTACCATAATTCCTACGGCTCGGTTCAATCAGTTCTAACTTTTGAACGTACATGCTTTAAATCAAATGATATACAGGGTTAGATTCTCTAATGTTTATATATTCGCCATTCCATTTTGTGGCGCGCTACATCATAACTTTCGAAAATGGGAGACCAGCAAAACCAACGTGGCAAATATGCCAGTTTCCCGACGACAAAACTTTTCCAGTCGACATAAAAGGAAATATTTAAATGACACATTATCAAACGCATATTTGTAAGAATCAGCATTTTCTTGTGAACCAGCAACAGGCTTTGAACAAACAAATAGTTCAATATTTTGACTTTGTTGGCACCAAATATATGCAACGAATCAAGTCGTGTGTTGAAATTTTGCACCAAAAACGAAAATTTCCACATGTTAAGAGCCAGGCAACAGTAGGGTATACTTTCTAGTACAGTAAGCGATTTCAATAATAATCTCCAACTTTTTCTGCGTATTACGTGCCTTTCTGATAGATTTATATTTCATCAGATTGACCACCGTGGCCTTGGAAACAGAAGGGACATTTTACTAAAAATATGGCTTGAATCATGTTTTGTATTTGATGCCATAAAGTTCAACCCTTCGAAGTGTACGTTATCAGAAACTGTGTTTCTGGTCCGCAAAACGTTTCTCTTTCTTTTGAATATCACATCAGTTATATAAGTAGTCATTTCTAAATGGTACGCCAATCTAAATATTTTTTCGGAAGTAAAAATAACGTCGATAGGAAACTTGCGTTTTTTCAACAACAAATTTGCTGCCCTCTCCTCTTTGAGGGGTATCAGCTAGGAAGCCAAAAACGGAGATAAGGACACCTTAAACATTAGAGAATCTATTAGAATTTTATATATGGTTCCATGACTCTGTATAAAAAAGTTACAACTGGTGGAATCTAGCCGTAGGAATTATGGTACAACCTTTATCTTGTGGCATCTATTTATAGACGTTTAATGTATTTTTCCCAGAATTTACAACGCTCAAGCAATATTCTTTGGAAAATACATGAAAATCATTATCTTGTGATATTGTTAAGCCGGTGAAAGTTTTCCATATATACAATTGCTTACAGCAACTGCCCAAATTCATTTGGGCTTTGCATACTGGGCTGTGCATACTGCATCCAATACAATCTGGTTGTGGCAACGATGTAGTTTTTCCAACAGTTTCTTATCATATTGACGAAATGCATCCACTCCAATTCTTATTTCTATTTATGTTTAGCAAAGAGCTTCCTCGCACCTGGGTGTATATAAAAGCAAGTCATTCCACAGACACCGAATGTCACTTCACTCCAAGACGTTTGCGAGTATACTTCACAAAATATATATCAACCACAAATTAGACAACAACTCGTCACATAATTTTCAAAAAAATGGGTCGTTTTCCAGTTTCCAATGATTTTTGACTCCACGGTATAATTTTGCTAGATGAATAGTAAAAAATATCAAGCAGGTAGAGGATGTTTATCTACCTACCTTACTGACATGAGTTTGTGTTCACAAATTCATTATGTCATGAAATTCATACCAGCTTCACTTGTATTCAGCAAATTGAAACATAAATTTACATTGCATGTACATACCTATCTATCACTTCCTTTTCATATGCCATTTACTGGCACATAATTGAAGCATATGGAAAACAATACACTTATAGTATGTTATTTTCTTGTTCATTGTGGCAGTTGTGCTTGAATTAAAGTCAAATGAACATTTTTTTATGACTGGGTATCCAATTTCAAGTACACACTATTCATCCAGTGGCCAAATCACTATCTTGGACAAACGAACTTATGGAAATGGAATATGGAAAACATTGATCGCATAGCAATGTCGAGCGCATCAAAAGTCAACTTTGATGCGTAAACATTACTAGCCGTTCTACTAAATCATTTGGTTACTAAATAGGGTCGTAACAACTCCAGTTCTCCTGCTTTACTTTTGCATGTAATGCGAATGTAGCATTATTTCCTGCACGCAAGGCATAATTAACATAAAAAAGTATATAAAAACTTAATCCTGGCTATCCCAGAGCATGCAGTCGCATCATTACCTGTTGCGCATGCATTCATCACCACGAAAGACTGAAGGAATCCATGAACCTATTATTACTTTAAAACATGCAATTATGTATCGAGCCCTATCGTTATCCTTCATTATGTTTGGATTTACGGAGATAAAATGGGTAATTCTCAGCGAAAACCGACCTTCGTCGGTAGAAAATCCGTACCGTATGTTTTTGTTTCACTTCGCGGTCATACACATAATTGTGTGTGCGCACGCCTATAATGAAAAAGTTACGGTATTTATTTTCTATAGAAGAAGTTACATTTTCACTCAGAATTTCACAAATTAATCGCAATTCGTGTATAGTTTTTAGTATTACAGAAATGACTTTGATATAACCATTACCAGTAACATGTTTCTCGGCACATAAATGTTTTATTCAGCTTGCCATCACCACTTTACTGGTGTGAAACATTTCAATTTCGATTGCAAAATATTTTGCTCAGCATTAAGGGGATTCTGCTATGACCAAATCCCCATCTAACATATTATAGGTGACGCAGAAGTCATAGAGGAAGCCCCAGT
This sequence comes from Sinella curviseta, assembly GCA_004115045.4. Taxonomy (NCBI): domain Eukaryota; kingdom Metazoa; phylum Arthropoda; class Collembola; order Entomobryomorpha; family Entomobryidae; genus Sinella; species Sinella curviseta. The sequence continues at coordinate 29,909,264 of CM023202.3, read as the reverse complement.
GTTGAACAGCATAAGCACAAAGGGGTAACAAGAAATCACTGTTTTTAATTTTGCCTAAAGGACTAAAGGATAGAAGGTTTATCTTGTAACATTTTCGATTGTGGGGAACGCGAAGAATTTATTTCAGAGATTCAAATAATTTGAATGTAATCTTTACATTGTCTTCTACGAAAATAGCCGCACTACAGTGCGATTCCACTTATTATAGAAATAAGCTGCAGCATCAAAATACAGACGACATAACAATTTGATCAGCTTCTTCTTTACGTACTTAAACATTACGCAAAAGTACATGACTAACATAATCGCGTACAAAGTAAACAGTCCAAATGAAGCGAAACCTATGGAACTCCACATATCAATCGGCTTAGGATAATTGAATCCTCGAACTGGTTTAATGGACAAGTTCCGTAAAGTTCCAAGATTACGTTGGAATTTCTTCATTCGTATAGCAAATCCTCCTTCTATCCACCTTCTGGCATCCCTATACCAGCTATCTCCCACCGCATTCCATAGCCTCCAACTATCCCGCATTTTTAGATCCAACTTATCATGAGCAATGGAAGATTTACATACAATTTCGGTTCCCAATATAAACGTTGGCTCATTCCACAAACGCTCCTTGAATATGTCGTCGGACTGACTTAGCACAAGTATTTTTGATGCAACCATTTTTCGAACCTGGTACATGTCGCCTGTATAGTCAGGATCGCCGATCAAAAAATCTATACCTTTGTCAAATGTCAACTTGTTCCAAAATTGTTCCCCACGGTGCTTACCCAACAATCCGTACAGGGTGGCTCGAAAAGGATTCACGAATTTTGTTCTGGCCCACATTTTAAACTCTTTGCCAACTAAATGTTTGACTGTGGGAAACTTGCCTACATCAATACACTTGGTCGAAATATTTGCTTGCCAGCATATAGAAAAGAGTAATATCGGTATTAAGTAAACTGACGCACTTGTTCGACTTCCTGAAAAATATCCAGTCGATATTCCCATTAGAGGCCATGCTAAATCCATTAGCGACAAATTTCCAGGGTCTGTAAATACAACAACTGATATAACTACAAGCAAGCATACCCATACCGAGCCGCGAACAGACGTTATAACGCTAAAATCAACCGTTGACAACTGTCGACTTGGGAGACACCCCGCCAACTTCCAATCCGTGTCGTCACTCCAAACAAAGAATCCTCTTGTATGAGATATTTTGTTTGGTGCAGCAGCGCTTATGTGTAGTTCTCCCATTGCAATTTTGACAAGTGAGTTTGCTCGGTGCAGTTGATCATTTGTCAAACCATGATGCCGCTCTGCCAAAAATGTAAGGTTATAATGTCTCCACAACGGCGTAATTGTATAAAACTCTACTAAGCAAATTTTTAAACTGGCATAATAAACACGTCGATGCGCAATATTATCGGAAAGTTGAAGGCAAAAGTTACTGTATTTATCCGACTCCTGTAGTTGTGGTATTGATAATATAACATGTCTTCTGCGACCGTCTTTATTGATTTTCCATATAGTATCCAAAAGTTTATTGTACCCGAGTTTTATACTCGGCAAAAGATTATCCCCTAGCTCTGATGGACAGTAGTAACAATACATCCATAATTTGTTGCACGTTTTCGTCCAAGAAACGAAAATCAGCGCCGCACTAAATGATTCAGTTGAGTCAAGCGATTCCCTGTCAGCAGAGAATGTTGTCATGACTTTGGCAGATGCAAAATATATTGCGTTGACGTCAGATCCGAATCCCGAGTTATAAATCGCTGTCGTGGTCTGCTCAAACGTGTTGGACAGTATCAGGAATACAATGCAAGTAGAGTTTCGAAATTTCTTGACAAATCGGAAATACTTTGAGTTGATTGATATTTCCGACTCCAAGTCTTGCAAATAATCCAGATTGAACGTGAGGTCCAATTTATCTATGGTGTAGTGCAACCAAGAAACCTTGATCTGTAGGTCGTGGCCAGCCCCTTGATGCAGTTCATCGATGTCAGCTGATGGTTGTTGCAGTGCGGTAGAAGTATTTTGCTCTGCCTTCAAAACACCAACAAAGCAGTGATCCTCCACAATAAACGGCAAGTTAGAAACTGCCATGGAACCCCAATGTAACGATATAAAAATGCACAGGTACATGATACTCATTGTGGAATCAGAATTCGAAGAAGTTTTTGCTGCACTTTGTTGGAGTCTGTATAAGTTACTATTACAAAATACCATAAGATGCGTCATACAAGTTTTTCACGATATATCTCAAAATGCATTAATGCATTTGTGCAACTATCATCCAGTCCGTCGTACTTTCTACCATGAGGAGATGGAGGAAGGATATGTATATTTCGGAGAGCTTTAGTGCTAAATTAGCCGCTAAATTATGCATTCCCCTGTATACGTAAGCAATCGACACACGTGGAAGATATTCGAACGGCAATGCAAAAACAAATGAAGTAGCGGAATAGTTTCCCCGAACGACAAATCAAGCAATTTTCAGACAGCACCTATAAGACGGTTCTTTTTAATAGACGTCAGTCATTCCATGACATGTCGACATAAGGCACCACCAAAATTGTCACAATAAAAATGTAGCAGTGAGAAATGTATTTTTCTTGGTTCGGACGGCGTCGATATGTGACAATGCAATGTTTCTGATATACTTTCGATATATCATTTATTATTCATAGTCCAGTTGGGTAAATTTGTGGAATGTACTAGAAAGTGGGAGTAAGTGCTGGTGAAGAAACTGATCGCTAATAAGCATATAATAATTTATATAAGCTAGAATGTTAATGTATTATAATATTGGAAGTATTACAAAGTTCTCCATAAGATAGTTCTTTAGCAAGCCTTTTGGTACATATCTGTTCGAGAAATATTGAAATGTAATCGGCCGTATTAGATATCAAGTCCGATAGAAAAAATGCATAACAAAGTTTAATACCTTTGGTATCACAGCAGCTATCACCAAGAGACACGAGACAATCTTTCAGTTTTGATTTGACTATATGATCCGCCACAATTATATTAAACCAGTATAAGAAACTTATTTTGGTGTCAAAATCTGGGACGTTGAAACTAAATCTCACATTATCGTAATAGCAATAACGAATAAATGCGATTATTGTACATAATAAAGCAGCAGCACATCTGCTTCTTTTTCAAAATTCACTTATCTTAATCTGTTACAAAAATCAGACAGTTCGTCTCACTTCCAACCGTATGATATGTGAGAAAATTAGGTATACCTCGCAGACCTTAAGTGATGGAATAGCCACTAAATTATGTATAGCATGCCACCAGGATACGTAAGCAGTCGGTTTACTTAGTGAATATTGGAATGGTAATGTGAGCAAAGATAAAGTAGCGGAATGGTTCAACAAAACTACAAAGTAGCACATATCACCCACAATTTGTTCATTTTTGCAAATAGTTATCGCTTCTTGATATGTCGACGTCAGGCATATACAACATTACGAAATCGCCCTATAAAAAAATCTCCAGTGACACTGATGCAATGTTAACTTTGAACATCCAACCTATTACTTCCATCTGGGTAATTGGAGAAACGCTACGCCTTAAATTCGGTTCTCTTTGAAGCACAATTTTTTTGTAATTTAGAGTATATTAATCAATATTTATTTCCGCAATCCTACTTCTGTATTGTTTCGGCATGTCAAGCAATGACTGCTTTAAGAATTGTGTTCTGTCTTTCACGCACGGCGACGATTTGTGTCACTTAAATATTTTTGAAACGCTTTCGATATATCATTTATTATCTAAATGTAGTTGGGTAGATTATTGTAATATATCAAAATGTGGGAGTGCCGGCTGGCGAAAAAAAGATATCGATACTCAGTACTGAATCACAAATTCAAGCTAGCATGCTATTGCATTATAATATTGGACATATTATAAAGATAAAATTGTTACCTGCCAATCATGCGGTCATATGTATGTCGGATAAACTTTTCGAAGGTGTCTGCTGTATTTCATATTATTGGCTAAATGTAAATTACGAGTTACTGATTCAGGGCATTTAATAATTTATGTGGGAACGTAACTATTACCACAAACTATAACCAAGCTATTTTAGCATGTCAATAAGGTCTAGAATACTTACAATATATGTTGATTTATGTACGCTTCAAAATGATAAATTCGATTCGAGATGTTGATAGTATAGTATACAATTGCTACTATCGGTGCGCGGCATATTTATTAAAGATGCAAATGTTAGCTCCGGAATTAGTAAATCGTATGTAAATACTACTGATTTGAGAGCATTAATCTCATGTTCACAATTTGTTCGACAGAGTAGATTGAGAAAAGACTACTCATTTATTCGTTTCCTGTGGCATGATTATGGGTTATTGTTGCGAAGAAACTAGATATGCAGGTAGCATATAAACGTCAATTAGTAAGTTGCAAATTGTGGTGATGCCGTAAATAAAGCGAACTTTGTAACTGCGCTGCGCGCAGATGCAATTTTAATTAGGTAGATTATAATAACTGACAAAATACGCGTCCGAAATTACCTTTAGCGTGTGCAGCAGAAATCATGGAATTCATTAGTCATATAATATACGTGACAAACAGTACATATATCTTGATGACAAGATTTTATGGTGTACGAATTGATTTGATGCTGCGTTCATATCTTAATGATAAACACCCCGTTATCAAAGCTGACTATGAACAAACATTTTTGTACCTTTATTGATACTTTTCCACAAGTGCCTGTGTCAGAAAGTAAGTGTATGTTGGCCTCAATTTTCCAGGCATGGAAAAGGCACGCGGATGCGCGGATGGCATCCGGAGAAATTTTTTGCATAAAAGTCGACATAGTGTTAAAAATTAAACATTTTAAGATTTATTACGGAATAGTATCCTCTTTTCCACTTTATATTGTCAGAAAATCAATACTCCCGTCCATAAATGCCAATTTGTAATAGAGAAACTAATGCCACTGGCATTTTTCATTAAAATATGGCCGGAGAAAATTTGCTCATCCGGAGAAAATATGTCAAATTTTCCATGTCTGCAATTTTCATATCTCCTGCGTCATTACAGAGGGTGCCCATACTTTATTCTGCCACCCACGCGCGATTCTTGTGTCGGACAGGTAAATATTGGCAGGTTGTAAGTTTTTGTGGATCATTGCAACCTACTTAACTAGGTGTTAGCCGAGTTTCATAATGAAAGGTCGCAACATCCCTAAAAAATGTACATATGGGACGATTTTAAGGTGTACCTCCACCATGATGTAGCGCCTTCACTCACGGCAAACAAAATTCAGCGGTATTCGGTAGAGTTATAAAAAAATAATGAACCAAAGCTCATTTCCAGCTCTGATATACCCGTCAAGTCTCCCCATATCCCTCCCATGAGCATACTTGGATTTAGGCTTTTGAAACAAGCTACCGGGAAGCGTCCGGCCAGAACGTTTTAATGGTCTTTGGAAATGTGGCAAATGAGAATGCTATAAGATTCCTCGTACTCTGGTCAGCACCGTATTTGAATCGTGGAAAAAGATATGCAGAGTGGTAGTTCATGAACGTGGCTATCATATTGAGCGAAGAAATCATTCGAAGAAATATTGTATTTGAATTTATCGTAATTACTAAAGTGGCAGAATAAAGTATGGGCACCCTCTGTACTAATAACATGTTTTAAGTTAACCATCCGACCTGATATAGTACGTGTGTAAATATCGTTGAAATACACAGCCTGTGTGCCGTAACTGTATTAACTTGTGCACTATATTCACTACTTTTTATTATAGCATTAGCTGATGTTGATAATTTATCCAGTCAAACCCGTATAGCATGTTGCGGGCTGGGTAAACCCGTTTTTACCCCGGATTAAATGCACCCATGGATGTGACCATGACAACATCGCCTCCAAATGATATTCAAATCGCCTCCATGTGATTGTCACATCGCCTCCATGTGATATTTAAATCGCGTCCATGTGATATTCAAATCGCCTCCTTGTGATTATCACATCCCGTCCATGTCATTTCCACATCGTCTCCATGTGATTTTCCAGTCGCCTCCACGTGATATTTAAATCGCCTCCATGTGATATTCAAATCGCCTCCATGTGATATTCAAATCGGCACCTTGTGATTATCACATCCCCTTGATGTCACTGTCACATCGCCTCCATGTGATTGTCACATCGCCTCCATGTGATTGTCACATCGCCTCCATGTGATTGTCACATCGCCTCCATGTGATTGTCACATCGCCTCCATGTGATTGTCACATCGCCTCCATGTGATTGTCACATCGCCTCCATGTGATTGTCACATCGCCTCCATGTGATTGTCACATCGCCTCCATGTGATTGTCACATCGCCTCCATGTGATTGTCACATCGCCTCCATGTGATTGTCACATCGCCTCCATGTGATTGTCACATCGCCTCCATGTGATTGTCACATCGCCTCCATGTGATTGTCACATCGCCTCCATGTGATTGTCACATCGCCTCCATGTGATTGTCACATCGCCTGCATGTGATTGTCACATCGCCTCCATGTGATTGTCACATCGCCTCCATGTGATTGTCACATCGCCTCCATGTGATTGTCACATCGCCTCCATGTGATTGTCACATCGCCTCCATGTTATTGTCATGGCTTCACGTATTCTGGTACTTGGTTGTGTTGGCTCTTGACTGGCTATGCTATTTTTGACCGGTCATCAGTTCGGAATAGACTTTTTTACTTTCCTCTGTCCATCTGGATACCCGGGAATGAGTTTAAGGGACACACAATTACCGAGCTAATCGCACCTCAGCAACTATTAACGTTTGATGAATTTGACAGTCTTGTTTCCCACAACTTTAGTATTTACTCACTGCCCACAGAACTAGACAAAACAGGTATGAAGTATTTCAACAATGTCAAACGTCCATATCAGAAAACTAGCAGACACGAGGCATTCAATGTGGTATCACAATTCTGGGCTTGGATCATGCATGTAGAAATGACAAAAGGTGACATAAAATTGAATCGGAGGACACATACCTATGTATCTCGACAGTTCCGAGTTATTTCCGGGTTGGCAGTATTATTCCGACGGTACTCACAGTAAGGTTAGCGAACTGTCATCGATTTTTTTGGATGAAAATTTGCACATAATTAGAAAATAGGGAGGTTAAAATGTGTGCAAATTTTTGGAAACTATGGTAAGCTGGTTTTTGAGAAATTCGAAAAAATAGGTTTTCTAGGCATATTTTCTCCAAAGCTAAATGGTGTTTAGCGTGGGCAAACAGAAGGTAGAGAAGGTCCCTACCTGTACAACTTTTCCAAAAAGTTATATTACGAAACCACAGTATAATGTGGGATTGATTGGTTATGTGGGATTGATTAGTTATGTGGGATTGATTAGTTATGTGTTTTAAATTAGTCAAGGAGGATTAATTTTTTGCATGGGATTCGATAATTTTGTCGGATTTATAAGGAATGCTGCTTGACACGGAGTTAATTAGTTATATGACAATATTTAGTTGCATGAGTTCATTAGTGAATGATTTTTTCGCGCTGATCAACTGATTAGTTCGCTAGCACAATTCTCTGCCATTATACTGTAGTTTCGTAATTATAACCTTTTCTACCTTCCGTTTGCCCACGCTAAACACCATATAACTTTGGATAAAATATGCCTAGAAAACCTATTTTTTCGAATTTCTCAAAAACCAGCCTACCATAGTTTCCAAAAATTTGCACACATTTTAACCTCCCTATTTTCTAATTGTGTGCAAATTTTCATCCAAAAAAATTGATGACAGTTCGCTAACCTTACTGTCAGCAGGATGACAACCAAATGAATGCGCTCCTGATTCCGCACATGATAAAATGTAAACTCTCTGCGGTTATCCTAAACCAGGATGAGTCTATTGCACTTCATAGGAAGCTTTCAAAATTGAATCTACCCGTCCTTTTGGGCCAGGATATTCTGACGGAATATCTGACGGGATACAGATTTTTTGGAACAGTGTCGATGTCGACCATAGCCAGGGCACAGTATCTCTTTGAGGGAGGTATTATGGAATGGTGGAGAAAGTTTTTAGAGTCGCTACTTCCCAGAGTGAAAAGATCATTTGAAATCTATGAGAAAAACGAATTAATGAAACATATCAAGATTAGTCCGAAGAAGAGCGACATTAAAATTCGTGTGCTTTCAACTGGCATAGCCTTTATCGTGGCAATCACAGCATTTGTATTGGAGTACATCAGCAGAAACTACAGTTACACCCCACATCGTCGATTAGGTGAACCCAAGGTACGCATTTTCTGATACTATCCTGTACCAAATGTATAATAATCTGTGGTGGCAATGTTGCTTAAAATGAAAGTCCTTTCATAATTTCAGAATGAAACACCTTCCAAGTCCAATCGGCGTAAGTGTAAAACCACTTTACGAAATGCAACCGGCTCTTCCTGTGACGACGCAATAGTGGCGACGTTGGTGACGACAAATGATGACACTTATGTCGACTTACGTGGCATGTCGAGCTTAATAGAGCAGGATGATGGGTTTCAAGAAACTGACAATAGGGTAATCCCTGTCATCCTGAGTATTACTGAGGAGTTACGAAACCAACTGATGGAGGAAAATTTAACAAAGGACACGTTAGTTAAGGAAGTCCAACGTCTTAGGTTTCAAAATGAGCGAATAATTGAAAGTTTATCCCGAGGTCCTGCCAGGATTTTAACTTTAGAGAGTGGCGAGTAGAATGTTACATTTTCTGTTCAAAGGTTTGCTTGGGATATAGGAAAAAGCTGATAGTTTGACTAAAATGTACATTGTAGTAACGCTAGATAGCATCGCACTTAGGAATACAATCAAGATGCATTGAAAATGTCTCAAAGATATCAAACTTATTTTGTGAGTTACATGGATGCGATTGAGTACATATTTTTGTGCAAATCTGTTTTTTAATAACAGGAACCATTTCCATTAACCATTTCCTGATAGCAATCAGGTTGACTCACAATTTTTATCTCATTTGCTTAATGCATAAAATGTGAAGTTGTCGTATATGATCATTAATCAGGCAATATTGCTTGTTTTAATTAGCAAGATTGCAATATTACATGAAGTATGCTCAAGTACTTAGAAACTAATATCCATTAACAGATTAGAACGCTCATATTTCGGGTGGGTTTGTCGCATTTCTATCGCCATTAGAAAAGTGGTTCTAATTTAGTGTCATTTTGTAAGAAGTATAAATTCTGGCAGTAATTACTCTTGTACTTTGGACAGAGAGATACTTGAATACGATCACACCTTCTTAGAAGTGTTCAGCGTAATTTAAATTGGTTACCTGAAACGCCGCCATTTCAGTGTCAACTTCGTAGAAATATTAAGGATACAACTCTTGTTCTTTTTGAAAATTTATTATTTGAAATGTCGACTAATTATCTATTGTTGCTGCAGATTTCATATTTGCTGGGGCGCAGGGTAACCTCAATCACATGCTTACATGTGACCAACTTGAACCAATACATCAATTTCTTTGAAAATGGTGAAATATTCTTGATAAATTACCATGGTGCAGAAATGAGCGGTAAGATGAGAAATCCTCTGATTTTGATAAGATATTACGTACATGATACTGAGTACCTGGTTCCGATTGAAAATAACAGTTCAAAGAAAACAAAGATAAAGAACATGAGCTCACAGGTTTTACCAGAATATTCAAGTATAGTGGCAAATCCACCAAGATATTTTGGAAAACGAATTCGCTGCAAAGTTGTCATGTATTTGCAACCACCCTTGTATGTCGAGGATAGAACATTCTTCTGGAAAATTGGGAACGCAGAATACTTGCGGGAACCAATTGGTTTCAACATGCGACAAAACATTCTGGTACCAAAAACAAATCCTCGACAAGTCACTAACAACGTTTTTCGTTCTTGTAACGTTTACCACCGATATTAACTGGGATCCCACAAAGCTAGCATGGAGCTTGGCGCTTTTCAGATTTCTTATTGGCGCAATGGATGACAAATACTACGTGGCACTTAAACTGAGATCGGATGGACCATTTAGAATCGGCTCGGTAGAAATGCATGACAAGCTCGTCACTATAACTGATGATTATATGGCTTGCTTTTATTGTACAAAATGCTCCAAAGTAATACTGCTTAAAATCGTCGAACTATCGAACATGGAAACAGTAAATGCTCTCAAGTCATTTTCGAAGCGGTATGGTCAACCGGAGGAACTATTCGGAGCTGTACATCACAATGTTCCCCTAGAGGATACCAATCATCGTAAATCACGGGAAACGTTGTTGGAACAATTCAAGAATTCCAACAAATTTTCCCTCAAGTCGATAATCCACTTGGTTGACATCTACTTTCTATCAACAATTGTTTCGGAAAATACAACATTTTTGCCCTCCTACGGCAACAGGAACAGTGGCAGTCAATTTGTCTAGTCAATCACAGGGGGATACTACTCGTGCGGAAATGTTCAACATCAGGAGTTCTTGCAGGCAAGCATATTTTGGTACGCAGGGAAGAGCATATGGAAATTTCAGGATGTTTCACTGGTTCTACAATAATCACGTCTAAGATTTGTGAGCTGTCATTTAGGTACAACATCCTGGTTCAATGACATAAGCAATCTACTCGACACATTGGACTTTCAAACATGGTGCACATTGTTTGCCTGCACTTTTCTTGCATCACGCTTAGCTTGCACCGCTATAACATACAACGCAACTTCAAATAGTGGTTTAGTTTGGAATATCATTCAAAAGAAAGCTTCAGTATCCACATTTCATGTATTATACCGTCAGTTGGTTCTTCTCATTGACCAGCGATCAAATTTCTTCAGCAGGCCGTTCGTTAGAACAAGATTACTGTGCATTCCCTTAGTAATTATGATTATTGGAAACGCTTTAAAGTGGCATACTATTACGATGCTAGCGGCACCACCACGAAATACGCGATTTGATGAATTTGATGGACTGGTACGCTCTGGGTTCCACATATACGCTCTGTCACACCAAATTAGCCCACAGAGATTTGAGCAGCTCAATCAGGTCAGCCGCATTGGAAGGAAATATCAGAAAACCAGCAAACACGAGGCGTTTCCTGTTGTCTCCAGTTTCTGGTTCCATATCATGGATACACTAGGTTTCCATACTAGATTGGCCACTGCCGACATTGACGCTAGGACGCAAACATTTTTGAGCAACACAGAATTATTTCCCAATTGGCACAAATATAACTACATGAATGATGCAGAAAATCAGTTGAGATACGAAGAACTGGGAATTCCTCACATGTTGAAATGTGACCAGTCTGTCGTTCGTTTGAATGAGGAAGGCGCAATCATTCTGCATTCACAACTTTCAAAACTCAAACTTCCAGCCGTTTTGGGCAAGGACATTTTACACTAGCGCAAGTTTGGATACATGTTTCATGGCGCTGTCTCAGAGTCAATTTTAAGTAAAGCCAAGGGTCTATTTGAGGGTGGATTGATGCAATGGTGGGTAGAATTCATTCGCATCCTACTTATCCGAATGAAGCCGTCCTCCAACCAGTCACAACAGTACGATGCATTTAAAAGGAAATTGGAAGATCAGCGGAAGAGCTATGCTAAATTAATTGGACTAGCATTTGGTGTTTCCGCTGTCGTGTCATGTATCTCATTTGCGATTGAATGTGTAAATCGAAATCTTACTCGAAGGGGAAACATTAAGACACAGGTAATCTTTAAATTAATTAAAATGAAAATAAATTAAAATGTTCAAGTGTTTCTATGCTCCTTGATTTACAAATCAAATGACATATTTCTGCATACAATCAAAGAACTGCTTATATTAATTATTTATGTCCTATTATTCTAGAAGAAGCTACAAGCCGGATCAAAATGTTAGGAATGTAACAGAAATGTACACGGGACTGCAGATTCAGCCCATAAAATACACTCAGTAGAAACAGAGGATGATGGTCGTAAATATGGAGTACGGAATGCGTCACTTGCAAATCATAATAACGTTTTGAAACCAGCTGACGCACAGCTAAGTAATGACGCTCTGGAACGTGTAGGGCAACTGCAATATCTACTTGGAAAACGCAAGTTGGAGAACATGCTGTTAGCTCAAGAAAAGGAGCGTCTGGTCATTCAATATTCCAGCATAATTGCCAGTGTTAGCGGGCATGAAGACGATATTCTCAATTTGGATGCATAGGGTTACATTATACTTAAACATGTTACGAATACTTATAAGTAATGGCAAAAACGATTTTCGTAGAGCTTAGAACTTTATTGTGTACATATTATAAATTCCCGTGACCTAAATGCATTTCGGAATTTAGGCATGAATGGAAACATATCGTAATATGCATGCTTTATCGCAGTTTTTATCAATATAATGTGAAAAATCAATATATTATAAAATATTAGTAAATAATTAAGTAATTTGGTTGACATTTTTCTAAGCAACTTTTTTTCAAGTGGCAATATTCATGGACCCGGATTGGTTACGATGTCGAACAAGTGACTATTTAACTACTGGTAGATCCTGTTATTATTTGTGACGCCAAATGCAATACCTGTTTGTGACATTTAAAGTGATCAGGTATGAAAAAATTGTAGCGATAGAAATTAAATAGCCAGCTCACACATTGGAAATTCTTGTTGAAACATTACAGAGGAAAACATCGTAGCGACACAGCAGACTATGGACGGTACTTGCGGCAACGCAGATTTAAATAAAATGTAATTTTTAAATTATCAGCAGCATTGCCAGGTTTAAAAACCAATAAAGAATGCGTCCGTATATTCTCGTTGCGCACACCAGAATACGGGATCGCGGGCAGACAGCAAAAGGCAAACTGATGGAGTTTCGAGCAAATGTCAACTGGTGCCAAGTAGCTTATTCAGAAAGACGGTGACATGGCATTCCGCTTACCATACGATAACTCTAGCGTGGGCTTATCATCCGAAAACTTTAACCTGGGTTTTGCACGGACGGTCTTATATTACTTGAGCTTAGCATACAGGAGGATTATGTTACGGATTAGAATCTTTGACTTGGGTTCGACACTCAAAGGTGCTTTGGAGACAATAGAGCGAAGTAAATGTGGATTTATATTATAGTCGTAAATATATTTACTTCTAAAGGTACTTGTGTTCGGCAATGAAACCTCATGAATAAATTCCTTGTTTATACCACCCATTCTGCCAACTTGAAAAAGTTTTTTTTAGTTCACAATGGTGAAAACAGAAATTGTATACATACAACCCTAAAAATAAATTTTAGTGCATTGAACCTTTCCGAGAAGGAGCTAATCCTCTTCAAGTACGCAAAACATTTTCTAAAAAAATCACGTTTCAGATACCTATATTCTGGCATCTATTTGTAGAAGGTTCATGCTTTTTTCCCAGAATTAACAACATTGAAGCAATATTCTCTTTTGTATACATGAAAACCATTATCTTGTGATATTGTAACGCCGATGGCCCGGTTTCATTTCTCCATATAGATAATTGTTTACAACAATGCCCACATTCATTTGGGTTTCTGTGCATACTGCATCCAGTACAAACTGGTTGTGGCGAACAATGTAGTTTTTACAACAGTTTCTTATCATATTTAAGAAATGCTTCCACTCAATTTCTTATTTCTATTTACGTTTAGCAAAAAGCATACCCGCTCCTGTGTGTATATAAAAGCAAGTCGTTACACAGAAACGGAATGTCATTTCACTCCAAGACGTTTGCGAGTATAATTCACAAAATATATATCAACCACAGCATATTGGACACCAAGTCGGCACAGAATTTTAAAAAATGGGTCGTTTTCCAGTTTACCTACTTCTCGCTTTTACACTTGTCAATCTAAAGGTAAGGGGTGTCAAGAACAAAATATTTTTTTGGCGATGTAACATTTTGATAGTTGTGTGTATGTAACAATTACATAATTCCCTGATTACTCATAATATGATTTTGGTCATTTTGTAATTTATTTAGACTGGTGCCTTGGGTCAAGTCGGTCCTGTAGAGCGCGATTACTGCTCCATGACTGAAAAATGCAAGGACATTGAGGGATATGAAAACTGCGAAGCGGACAAACTCTGCTGTGACGGTCACCGGTACACCCTGGCAGACTCGCCCGGCGCAACGGCCACGACAGAGAAAAAAGGGGAGTGTGTGTGCTGCAAAGAGAATTGTGATCTCAAGTACATGTCCCAGGCAGGTGGATGCGCAGGAGATCAGGGATCGTATAAAGAATTTTGTCCTAGTTCTAACCGTAACACTAGCAAAGTGGACAATTGCTAGCTCAATATCAAAATTGTTTTGAGGGAGCTGTAATTTGTTATTTAAAATGTGGGGTTTTTGAAAGCATAAGTTTTTCCAACCACGTTGTTTTAGTTTATATTTTATTTAACGAAATAGCAGTAAGTAATAGGTATAATTGTTTTTTCTAAATTGAGCAGCATCATTCTTTGTGTTACTTTTTTCGGCAATTATTTATACTGGCTAGATAAATGGAATATCAAGGGTCGAATGAATTTCTGAATTTCGCATTTGTACTTATTACCTTGTCCATATCTTGCATTTACCATTAACCATTGTTAACACTGGAGTCAGTTTCTGTTATTATGTCCGAATAAAAAGGTGTTTGGTGCTTCTAAAAATTAGTTTTCCCATGCTTGACGCATTACATTTACCATCCTAGATATGTGTTCATTATTTTTTATAGTGTCATCCTACACAACATGTAGCCACGGCATTGTCTTCCTCAAATGCTATGTTCCTTCGTCAGTCAAAATGAGCTCAAATTATTCCAAAGTAATTTGTCAGTCTGAACAAAGAAAACAGTACATATCTAATATGCAGTCATACACGGTTATAAAATGTAATCAGCTGAAAGTATTATGCATGCCAACTTCCAAACCAGGGCTTATCAGACCTTTATATTCATGCATCTCAGGTGTATTTGTAGTAAAAAGTACGACAGTGAGTTCAAGGTCACGTTGTACACAGAAGAGTATAATATTATAGCTAAAATATTTTGGACCTGTGAGGGAAGGAAAACAAAATGAAGCAGTAGTCAGTTTTGTGGTCAGTTATGGAATTCTCCAATCACGTCATTTCACAATGTTGTGAGGCTAATTCTTGTGTCGTGTACATAATTACATGTTCAGGTTGGTTGGAAAGGTATTTTAACAGCGTGAATAATTCAGCTCCCTATCGTATTGCATACAAAACTGACAATGTAGTATCAACACTCAGCAGAACATTTTGTGACTATTGTATCGTATTGACGCAATTTACGAGAATATTTTACTAACGCGTTCCCTAAAACAAACCATATAGGACGGACTTGGGATGGTTTTGCGTGGCTTTGTGATTCCTCGGTTTGATGTTACAAGTGAAATAGTAAAAAAATAAACAGGTAGTGGATGTTCATATGTTCATCCTCACACCTTACTGACATGAGCTTGTGTTCACACATTTCATTTTTTCATAACATTCATACAAACTTCACTTATAATCCGCAAATTGAAACATAATGCTTTTGTATGCCATGCGAATGTAGCATTATTTCCTGCACGCAAAGCACAATCAAAGTACTTAAAAACTGAACACTCACTCACAAAGAGCAAGCAGTCGCATCATTACCAGTTGTGCATGCATTCAACAATACGAAAGACAGAAGGAATCCATGAACCTACTATTACCATAAAACATGTAATTATGTAACGAACCCTATCGTTATTCCTCATTAATTTTGACTTTACGGGAACAAAATGAATCACAATTCGTGAATATTTTTTAGAATTACATAAACGACCTTGAATGAATCCACTACCAGTTATATGTTTCTCCGCACATACATTTTCTGTACACCTGGTCAGCACAACTTTGCTGATGTGAAACATTTCAATTTCTACCCCACAATTTTTAGTGTAGCATTGACCGTTGCCTTGAAATGCATGGTTTTTAGAACGGTATCTACTACTTTAAAGTCTGCTCGATTTGCGATAAATCGAATAAATGTGACAACAGTTTAAACTCGGTGCTGTGTCATTGGAAGGTCATGTGAATATATGTTGTAACTCTCCAATCAGTTTGTGTAACAATGAACATTATTACAGAAAATGACACGGTGGTTGTGTCATTTGAGCATCCCGATCTCTACATTTGCGCTTTATTTGACTTCCCTTTGTCTGGAATCGACTGTTCACAGCGTCAACCAGGCAGATGTTTTAAGTGCCCGTTCTCAACGGTCTACATCAGTGGGGAAAGTTTTAACGATTATCAGTCAATTGGACATTACATATGTCGCGTAATAGCCTGCTGCACTATTGCAATTGCCGCTCTGGGAGTGCTCACAAATTGGCTCATTTTTATCACCATCCGAGTGAGAAGCGGCGGACGACAAAGATCATTTGATTTACTGATTGGGGTTCTTGCTCAAGTGGATGCTTTGGTCTGCTTATCCTGCCTTGTATATTGTTTAGCGTGTATTGCCGTACACGGTACAGGATAACCAATTACCTAGACATTACTAATTTGAAATTTATTTTCACTTTCAAAATTATTTTTAAAAAATTCCGTAATTTATCAGATAACCTTTTTGGAAGTGGGAAGGCAATATTACTGTGGCTGTATATCTCAGATGTGGCAACGTTTTTTTGTATGTTTTTTACGCTCAACGCTCCAGCTTTAACTGCATCGTTTAAATGAAGTTTTTGTATCATGAAGAAATTTTTTTACCTTAACAGGGCGTGCCCTATCCCTATACGTCACTATGATTATAAGCGTAGACCGTTATCTTGCGATAGCATATCCACTCAAATCCAAAGCGTGGTACAGTCTCGGGAAAACAAAGGCACAGGTGGGACTGGCCGCAATATTTGTGTCACTAGCGGTGTTTCCAATGTTCTGTGGGATTTACGTGGGGCCCAATATTTATGGCGATGGGGAGGGCGGACTAGATGTTCCCAGTCTACGAGATTTTGAATACATGTTTTACCAAACGGGATTTCTGGGGATAACTAATACTCATCTGAAGGCCTGCATTTTAATATTTCAGTATTTAATTCCAGTCCCGGTTCTACTGATACTCAATTTGCTGACTTATCGAATGGTATGTTTTCCTTTAATGACACCATTTCGATGGTAATTGTATTTGGTTCATTATAAATCAATTCCGTTCTGATTTTTTTCAAGGTCACCATTTTGATGAGAAAAAGGCTTCAGCTGACATCTTCACAACAGAAGGAACTGCAGCCCGCCCAAATGTTTATTCCTGTTGTGATTGTGTTTCTACTTACCAACATGTGGCCAGTATTAATAGCGGTGTCGACGGAAGTGTGGCACATTTATTACAGGGAAATGTGGATATCATGTGTGTTTGGTATTGCGGGGAACTCTTCAATCAACTTTTGGATTTACTACTTTCGTGGTCATGCATTTAGAGCCAAGACAAATGAGGTTCTCAGTGGGATGCGTTTAAGATTATTTAAAAGCGCCAGTTCACATGCTAACGAGGTGACCAGTACAAACGACCGCAGTACGAATACGAGCATTGTGAGCGGAAATGTATAACACATTCACCAAGTAGCTTCAACTTTGGAATTATTAACTACCGGAAGCATGAAATGCTTGAAAAGGTAGATATAGCGATTGATTTGTTTGTCTGTCTGTCTGTCCGTCAACACTCTAGCTTCCCTCCACTTTGACCGATTTGGCTCAAATTTTGCATAGAGGTACCTTCCCCCAAGGGGATGTTCCCTATTGATTTTCAGCCATATACCTCATCATTGACCGGAAGTAGAGGGATCGACGTCTTTTGGGTGGTGGGGGTGACAAAGCAGTCAAAATTTTTTATTGTGTGAATGGATAGAGGGGTTCAAGACGAACATTATTTGCCACGGCACCATGGGTCAAATCGGTGACCTGGCGGTGGGAAGGAGCCTGGAATGTATAGGGGTCCCCGTGTGTAAAAATTTTGTATTCCATAAATCGGTGGATATGTTCAATTTAAATTAATTATACGTAGTATAATCGTCAAATACGTATAAAAATTAGTAGTTCGGCATGCACGACTATTCAGGTAGTTATATATTAAAATTTACACCTTACTAGTTAGTTAACTAAAGCGTTTACGTTGTTGATTAACTGTGAAAATTATTTCAATTTGTGAGTAATTAAAAATCTTCATTTGTTCAATTCAAAATGGAAGTGCATAAAAACGCATTCGTGTTCAGACTAATCTTAGCAAATTGCACTTATATTTTCATTTATATAAGAATGGGTACAATAAAAAACGGTGACGTTCGTTCATTTCTGGCAACACATAAACACCGTTAATATAAAAATTACATACCTAAGCGCAGTGTCACGAGAGTCGAGTGACTGGAGTAGTGTCAAAATGTTGCACAATTGATCACGAAAACCACAAGCCAAGCGTTCGCATGCGCCAGTTTTCCTTTTTCCTTCCGTATCAAGGTCATTGGACGCGTTCATTCAGTATTGATAGCAGCCATACAGACTGGACAGCATTCAACATTCCAATGATAAATGCGAGCAAGCTCTGATCATTATTGGTTATTATTATTACGTTACAGCCTAGACACACAAGATGTACTTGCACGAATCGAAATACAACAAAACGTACCATAATACCTACTGCCTCTGAATGATCGGGAAAGAAGCAAAATTTTTTGTGGTATTTATAGCTTCCGGTTTTTTGTGTTTTCTGTCCTCCAGTGCATTTACTTCAATTGCAGTAGCAGGGGTCATTCCAAATTTAATGCAACAAATAACATTGACGCAAGTGCAGATATAAATACTGAAGCAATTAAAACTGTTGACCGGAGTATTCCCACCTTACACTTGTTTTATGAAATGTAATTTTGAAAGCCTACCATGAGTGCAACATGGGAAATGTAGTTTTCAAACAGGCGCGCAGCCAGGTGGGGGCATCAGGTGGGGGCAGCGTAATACACGTAATGTATAAGGTTGCCCCTCCCCTCTAATCTACGTAATGTTGAAACCACAACTCCAGGAGGGGGCAAATGCCCCCTCTGCCCCCCCTGGCTGCGCCACTGTTTTCAAAATTAAGTATGTAATGAAGAATTGAAAAGCTTACCAATGACGAAACAAAGCAAACCAAATATGGCATAGACATTGGAAAGCTTTGCTAAAAAATATATCGCGACCATATATAACATTTTAGTTGGCTCAGATGGGTACGACCATACTATCTGTAATCTTTACATAGACTAAGAAATTATACGAGAATTCTGTGCATAGCTTGAAACATAACGCATCCCCTTACACGGAGCTGAAATGTAATGATCAATGAATGATACACCGAACGTCACACACTCTCTAAAAATATGGAACCAAAATAATCTGAAAAGACGAATTCATTATTCAAATTTATATGACACTTTTAAATGAATTTATGTATGACTGAAAGATACTCCGCAAATTCACAATGAAATATTTACTGTGTTTAATCATATTGCAATTCATTCTCATACGACTTGTAATCTTAAAATTCCTCTTTGAGCTCGTCTAGTTTTTGATTTAACTCCTCCAACTGACTTACA